>JAFHBV010000269.1:0-50878 GCA_019022785.1 Pseudomonodictys pantanalensis
GATTTAAATTAGGGCTATAAGGGGGGTAAGGAAAAAGAGAAATCTTATTTCTCTTAAACCACTCTTTAACATTTTTTGCTCGATGGATTTTAGCGTTATCTTGTTGAAATTTCCAGCCTAAATGTGAAGTTAATAATTGATTAAATCTATTAAATTAGATTTTTAATAACTTTATTATTTATAAAGTTATTAAAGAAAAAAAGAGTTAAAAGAGATTAGATAACTTACCCCTTTTTATTTTAGGTTTTACTATAGGTATTAAAACCTTTCTTATATAACTATTACTAGTAAAACTAGTAGTAGTTTTAGAGTCTTTAATAAAGACTAAATCGCTTCTTCCGCCTATCTAAATTACCCCCTAAACTTGAATAGTAATATCTCGGCCTATAAAATAATTAGTAAGCTATTTATTAAAAAACTAAAATTATAGAAAAAAACTAGAGGTTTTCTAGTTTATTTCTATAATTTTAGTTTTTAATAAAACGTACTTCTAGTAGTAGTAGTAATTATTTATTTACTACTCTTTATTTTACCTCTTATTTAATATATATAAGGTATTTGTGCGTGTTATATTACGGGTAATGCAAGTACTAAATATAGTAAAAAATATATTAAGCTACTATACTCTATAGTATATAAAATTATAAAAAAGTTATTTAAATAGTAAGCGTTAGTAATAGTAGCTAACTAGATTAATATAATTTAAGAGATTAGTCTAATAATAGATATAAACAGAAGCTACTATTTTTAAGTATAAAGTACTAAGTAGATCTATCTAAAGTTCTAGTATTAATAGTAAGAAGATATAGAGATATTAAATAGTTATTTTATAGTTATAAGCGAAAAGTTTTTTAGAGTACTATAAAATAAAGTTATAAGTAAGTATAAAAGCTAATATTACTACTTTAGATAAGATATATTAATTATCTAAGATATATTATCTAATTTTTAAGAGCGCAGATAAATTCTATAGAAATTATAAATATAAAATAAGTCTAAATAAGAATATTTATAAGATATCTTACTATAAAGTAGATAGCTAGCTTATTAATAATAATAACGCTAGTAATAATTTTAGACTTTAACGCGTATATATTCTTATATTTAGCTACTATCTTTTTCTTAATTATAACTATAAGTATAGGCTAAGCTTTAATACGCGTAGATTTATTAATAACTAGCTTTTATTACTATAAGAACTTATAGTAAAACTTTTTAAAAAACTAAGTAAGAGTAAGAGCGTAGGCAATTTTATAGTAAAAAAAATAGTATTTATAAAGAAAATACTAAAGAAGTAATATAAAAAGTAAATTTAATACTTAAATATAATAAGAATAGGCTTATAAGATCTAGTAAGCTATTAAAGAAAGTAGGATAACTTTAGTAACAAATTATAGAGAGATAAACTACTTAAAAGCGAGATTAGTATATATATAAAAATTAATAAAGAATAGAAGATACTTAGAATATTATCATATTATTAGAATTATAATTAATTAGCTTCTACTATTAAGAAACGTTAGGTAATTAAAGAATATTACTAAAAATACAATAAGTAATATAGTAAAAAAATACTACTCTATATAATTTATTATATAATTATTATTATTTCTAATTCTTAGTTTAATTATAAGTTCTGTTTATTAGTTAGTTATACTATTATTAGACTTTCTTAGTAGTTAATATAATAATCTATTCTTCTATAACTATATCTAAGCGTAGTATATTAATTTATTAGTTTTTCTAATTTTTATCTTCTTTAACTTAGAGTAGTTCTAAGTGTCTTATTATTATTATCTAATTGTATATTAGTAGATTAGTTATAATTAATACTCTCTTAAGATTTTAGTTCTCTATTATATACTCTTAAAATTCCTAAATGTATTATTATCTTTTATTATTCTTTATACCTTTCTATTTACTCTTTATAATTATATAGTAATTTACTTCTTAAATTAGCTCTTATTATTTATTAGCGTTTAGCTATTTATTATATTAAATACGTTACTTAGTTTATTAAGCTATTTTATAGAGTATAAAAAGTTTAGTTATTAGTTTATTATTTTTTATAGTATATTCTATTTTTAGTATCTCTAAGTTATTATAGTTCTATTAGTCTATATATATAAGTAGAGTATCTTAATATTATATAACGTAGTTTCTAAAGTATTCTATATATTCTTCTTTATTACTAAGACTTATTTTCTTCTACTTACTCTCTTTTAATATATAGTAGTTAATGTTTTTAACTAGTTCCTACTTTTTAGTAGAACTTAACTATTTATTATTTTAAACTTATACCTTTATCTATTATATAGTAGTTTATAGAATAAATATACTATTATTAGATTTATCTAGTATTAGTTCTAGAATATCTTAATCTTTACTAATATTAATATTATTATTAGTTAGATCTTCTATTTTTAAGTAGCTAGTTATTATATTTTAGTTTATAATTTCTCTATCTATAATAATTATATTAAGTTAACGTATAACTTTATTTTTTATTTAGTAGTTCTAGATATAATAACCTACTTTACTATAATTAAAGTAGTTATTATTCTTTTTTTTATACTTATACTCTTTTTTATAAGACTTCTTCTAATTCTTTTTAGTTATATTACTAAACTAGACTTCTTTTATAAAGCTTAGTCTATAAGAGTCTTAGATTTTCTATTTATAACTACTATAAGATAACTTTAGCTTTAGTATTTTTCTATAACTTTTTCTAAACTAACTCTTTACTTTTATTTCTAATTATAGTTTATATAGCTTAGTATTAAGTTATATAGCTTTTTAGTATAAGCTTTCTAAAGTATTAGTATTAGCTTTATTATATATTAATTCTTACTTAACTTTATTTTTAAGTTCTTAGTAATATATCTATCTAAGTATATTATTATTCTATTCTATTTATATAGCGTAGTATTAGAATTTAGTAGTATAATTAACTACTAAGTAGTATTACTTAAGTTATTAAATTACTTATTCTATAGGTAATCTTTTATTAGCTAGTCTAAAAACTTTCTATATATAAATTTTAAAAACTTTATAATTCTTAAATATAGTAATAATATTAACTTTATTATTATTATTATCTAAGTACTTAACTAGATATAGTTTAATTTATTTAAAGATATTATCTTAATATTAAGATCTTGCTCTATATCTTCACGTCTAACGAACTCTAAGATATAGAGAGTATATTAATATAAAGCTCTTATTAGTTAATTCTTGCAGCGTTATATATATAACAGTTAATAAGATAAATAAGAAGTAATTTCTAACTAAATAATAGCTATTAACTAGAGAGAGTAATTACGAGTATTAAGAAGATATATTATAATTAATTATATATATAAGAGTCTTATCTAGTTACTCTTTATACTCTATCTACTTCTCTAAATTATATAGAGTATTTAGAGTACTAAGACTTTTTACTTAATTATCTATTTTTACTCTATTACTGCCTTCGCTTATAATAGAGCGTCTGTCTTTAGTACAGGCCTAAAGCAGAGCTTAACTAGTAATTATAATACTTAAAGACTATTAGCTACTTTAACTCTTTTATCTTTATTCTTTATATTAGTAGTAGTAATCTTAAAGTATAAGTTCTACTATAGTAATTAGTAATTAAGTTTATTATAATCTCTATAGTAAAGATCTAAGTATTAAATCTTACTAATTCTTTCTACTATATTATTATTATTAGATATACTTACTTAGAGGTAATTATAATATTAAGATTCTATATAATATCTTTATATTTAATAAACTCTAAGATACTATAAGTATATTAATATAAAACTCTTTATTAGTTAATTCTTATAGTATTATATATATAATAGTTAATAAGGTAAAATAAAAAGTAGTCTCTAACTAAATAATAGCTATTAACTAAAGAGAGTAATTATAAGTATCTAAAAGATATATTATAATCTATTATATATATAAAGAGTTCTATAGAGTACGTAATATCTTATAAGTTCTATAGTATTAAGAGATATTAAAGTTCTAGAATCTTTAGAATCTTATAAAATATTATATAACTTTATAGTTTTATAACTCTTAACTAACGTAGTATTTTAGTAAGAGGTTATCTTATATTAAGCTATTTAGTTCTGTTATTTATAACTACTAATCTACTCTTATTTCTAAGTTTATAATATACTTCTACTATTAAGAAATATTAGATAAATAAAGAATATTACTAAAAATATAGTAAGTAATATAGTAAAGAAATACTACTCTTCTTTATTAAATATAAATCTATTATCTACTACTCTATAAATCTAATTAATATAGTTACTTATTACCTATTATAATAAGCTTATCTAAGAAGTAATATAGTAAAGAAATACTACTCTAAGAAATAACTTATAAGCTTAAATATTTATTATACTCTTCTATCTCTGTACCTAGTACGCTATATTTTTCCACCTTCCTTGCTATTACCAGGCTATTATTAGTTTCATAGTCCTCGAAAGCTTCCTCTTTGGACTTGCAGCGATCCTCATCACCCTTGAAGACAGGGATCTACCTGTCACCAAGGAGCTTCCCGACCCATTTGGAATCGCGAGTGTGGGCGGTTTTTATGGCCCTGGCGCTTCTTCAGCATGGTTTCTATCATTCTTTGCATCCACAATTCGCATATACACGAAACCACATGCGAAGGTCGACCCAAGCACCTGGATATTCGTGCTGGGCACCAATTGGGCTACGATTGACCTTCTCCGAAACATGAGCGCTGTTCGCAGCTCCGACGAGCAGACAAAGAAAGCAATGGGATCTATTGGGGCCGCCTTAACCCTAATGTTTTGGGGAAATCTATGCGCTCTGGTGCAGCTCGCGATGGTCACGCTGGGTGTGACTCAAGGAACGGACGCATTCAGGACCCTCGGGACGGTCGCCTTGCGGAACCAGAAACATCTCCCTATGCAGGGTGTTTGGACCCTTCTGGCTGGATTGGTACTCCCCAGTGTTGGTCAAACGCTCATTTTCTCTTTTAAGAGCACCTTGCCGTCGTACAGCCAGATTCCGTATCTCTCTATGAGCATACAGCATGAGGAAGATCACAAGATAGTACTTTTGTTTTCATTAATATTTAGTGCTTGCACATCCTATGCTCTTTGCATCATGTTGCCCTTCTTGGTCTCAATGAGGCTGTTAAGAAAATTCCAACATACCACTTTTTCGATAACAACACTTGGCACGTTATTCATGACTTTTTTTTTCAGCATGGATCAAGTGTTTTGTGTCATTTCTGAGAAGTGTGATCCATACTATCTCACCATCTTCATGGCCCTAGCAGCCCCTTCCACCATGCCGATATTGTCATGTTTCGTCATCGGATTTGGATTGCTTGCATTTCCAGGCCTGTTACTCATGCGAGCAATTGTCATAGTCAGATCTGGTTTCAGGTTCTCAGGTTCCTGTTTCTTGATACCATGTTCCCCCCAATCCCTCACGGATTGGGATCAGGCGTATAGTCTCACCGTTGGCGTGATATTGCTGGTCGGCCTCGATATCGTGCCTGCGATCGGGAGGTATCGAGCATCCCGCATGAGACTCGAGGAGGAAGTCGAGGCACGAATGGCGGTTGTTCTCTCGCGTCGCACAAGGGCAGGGCTTTTGTCGGATATGCAAATTGGCGCCAGAGGACGAAGTGTTGAGGTGGACATTGAATTCGCATTCTTGCCTGAAGACGAGCCAGATGATTCTTTGCCATCTACCTGTGCGCTTAGCTACTACACTAAGGGCGCAACCGCCCCTCCTCAACAGGCTATGTTCACCTAGAGATAGGATACTAGGCGTCGTCTGGGTCAGTCAGAGGTGTTGTAGTTACATTAAAAGTACTATTGGGTATCAAAAAGTTCTGCATCGAGAAAGCATATAACTTTGCCACGCCACAGTCATCGCATTACCACCCTAGCACATTTACCGCACGGCCATAATCGGCTCGCATTGCCGCCGTCTCCATCCACTTTCGTAGGGCTTTTGGTCGCTGCTTTTAACCGTCCTCCGCCATGAGCCCTGCTCTGCTTCACGTGTTTCGATAGCGGCAACTTGTGTCGGGCGGGTATGTACCTGATATACGGGTCACAGCGCTCGAGGCTGTTCGCAGAAGAGTAACCGCGCGTCATGGTTTGTTGCCGTCTCGGCCCCGGTTTGCACCGCCTAGCTCACTCCGTTCCCACGACGCTTTCGACGCTGGGTGCCGGCGACGCTCCTCGTGTTCGCAAGGAGGTGTCGAGGGTAGGGCTTTCTGGAGCCTTGGGTTGGACCTGCTCGTCCATGTCCGTATCTTCACAAGGTAGCACAGGCATGCGCAGCATTTGTCGACCGACGAGGTTGGGGATGTAGACGTATTGGATCTGGGAGGACATGGCCGCCGATGTGGGAGGAATGTCGATCGAGGTAGGCGGTGACGGTAGGGTGTCTCAGTCTTGAGAGTTGCGTTGTGGGGTATATCGATGAGGGGTTCGGATAAAAGGGAGTGTCGAGGTACTTCTCAAGTGTCAAGTGCTTTAGTGCGATGATCCGAATACTGTGGAGTTTGGGGTGGTGGTTTCTTTGGTGGGGACAGTCCCCATAGATATACTCGCTACCCCGGCCAACTCAAACCTTGTCGACGCGTCCAGGTGGCATGGCGCGCGGCGAAGATCCTATCACCGCGCCGAAACTCCCTGGCAAACGCTGCGAGGCTGCGCCGCGATAACCCCCCCGTCCGGGCAATACGAATCACCGTTCACGCCAGCAGGCCGGTGGAGCCGGACAGACACCAATGTTGGGCGCGGCGATAAGCCTTTTGCTTGCAAGCCCCGCTGGCCAAGCCCCGCCAATCGCAAGCTCCCTGAAGGTCGGAAGCTGGCGGACAAGGACCGACAACACCCCCGGCTTTGTCATGGCCGCGCGCGGAGATAGTGGCGCTGGCTTGGGGTGGAATTTGTACTTAATTCACACCAACATCGGCGTGAACCAGCGAGCCCAGGCAGACATTACGTCAGATATGTATGAGCTGACTGCCTCGCAACGACGTCGGAGAAAGAGGTGGGCAGACAGGTGCGACTGACGGGAGGATGTCACACCGGGACCAACAAGGAATTCCCTCCGACGAACTTCAAGACCACTCCCGCGCATACATGCTCGCGCTTTGAATCAGCCTCGGACCCGAAAATGCGAACCCAATGTTTACGAGCATATGGCTGGTTGGACCCGAGCGAATCGTGTCCGCCCACTCGGGGAGCACGAGGCTCTCAGAGAATACAACACCTTAACCGAATCCATGGAATACCCGCAGCCAAGGGGGAAACGGTTGTATCGTTTCATTGTCGGTATCTAAGCGACCCAGACTGCTGCATTCGTGATGCTCTGCATTGGGAGATCCCGTCGGCAGTCACTTTATCCAACGTATGGGGATAGATTCAATATTGATTCATCGCTTGATCTCGACGAGACACCACATGTTTCCTGTTGCAAAGGCCGCTGCGAGCCGCACGAACACTACTCGAAATGCAATGAAGCAATTGTCCATCTTGTTGAGAGTCACTTTTAGAGACTATCTATGGCTGCCGCTATCTAATGATTACGTAGTTCTTCCCCGGCATCGTACAAGGCCCCAATGGGGTGACCACCCTTACTACGCAAACGGGGGCACCGAGGGTCCATACACACGTCTCTGTTCCGTCGCAATGTCTTCCGCCGTCCTTTGCCGCTCCATCCTCGCCATGGTGGTCTGCCTCGACACCGGCGCACCCGTTTGGACACCTGTCGCGATGCCATCCTCCTCGTCCTTGGCACTCGCTTCCTGACTCTCGCTTTGCTCCAGCTGAAACTTGTATGCTAGATGACAAGCCCGCACATGCGCTATGCTGGTGGCGATATTGGCGACCAGCCACCAAGAAAAAAGAATTGGTAAGGCGCGATAGAGTAGGTTATTCGACCCGCCTGTCCAGATGGTAATAAGAATAGAATATGCGTTGTAGCTGGGCAGGGATATACCCCAGTGGTAGAATCCAGACTGCAGTTCCATCGGACTCAATGAGCTCGCCAGATTCAAGAATACCCAGAGCAGAACGACGAATGGCATAACGGGGAGTGGTGCTACCGTTGAGATGGTGTCGAGTATCAGTAGATGAATATGCATGAGGAGCCAGATCGTCATCCATGTGAGGACGAATTGATTCCCGTTGACGCCCCAGTTCTCGCGAAACGCCCAGAAGAACCCAGTCTGGCACAGGGAAGCACCAAGCGCGAATAGGGCGCCCGCAATCCGGCGAACGCGAAGACTGGAGAAGACCGTGACCTTGGTATAAAGTCCATGCTGCTGGGCTGTGCCATTCAAGACGAGGAGGAAGAAGAATTGCTGTAGGACAGGCATCGCCATGGCCACCGTGTTCAGCAGAATGACCGTACCAAATGGCGCTGCCTTGATATTCCTGGGTGTCGCTGCGATCGGATTCATAAAGGCTTGCACGGCCGCGGGGTCCTCGGTATTCAGCATGTGGGATGCCTGGGTGCCGTTGATCTTGTTATACGCCAACCGGGTGGCGGTGATGAGTTGTGACATGCCGCTCTGAACGACTGAATTCGAGAACGCGCTGTAGCGTTGCTGGTTCCAGACGTAGTGAAGCGCATCTGCAGGCTTGTAGGATGCAGCGGCCTCGCCTCCTTGAATTGCGGCAGTGAGACGCGCTGAAGCACCTCCGGTAGCCGCGACTGAGCCCCAATATTTTCCTTCCCAAACAGCACGGTACATGTCCTCTTCCGTGGGATACTCTTCGGATGTGTGGTATATGATCGTGAACAAACCGGCCCCTTCGAGCTGTTTGTAACCGGCTGCTAGCGCCTGCCCGACAACGCCGCCGTCATAATCCACTGCCAGGACGTGGAAGTTGGAGTGTCGCCCGTTGGAAAGGTAGAGGGTGCCGAAGAGGTAGGAGCAGCATGCGAGGAACCACAGCATGAATGCTATACCTCCTACCGCTGTTTGGATTATGAACTTGGGTCGTATGCTCTTCCATTCGGCATTTGGGTGTAGAAAGGGCGTGCGGTTGGCATTGGTGAGGGTAGGCTTCTGGCGTAAGCCGCGTAGTTTCTTGAATATGTTGACCATTTCGAGAGTGTAGAACGGTCTGGGTGAATGTACAGGTAGGTGTATGCTTGAAGTATATAGAGTGGATGGTTGAGACGAAGGCGCTCTCGTGTGCTTCGATTTCGAATGGACGAAGGAGACGGAACACATCACCTACCATGTGTATATATTCCCACGCTTCAATTGTGCACATGGCGCGTCGCGTGGTTCGTGGTTGCGCTCCGAGCTACCTCGGCCGACCCCGTTCAGCTCCTGCAGCCCTATTCGCCGCACCGCAAACCAGCTCTCCAACGGCCGTAATTAGTGGTTCATCATTGGTATTCACGGCGGCACCTTCCCCCGACCGCCTCTGGAAAATCCTTTCGGCAGGTCCTTTCCATAAATGGGCCGAGTCGACATGTCGCGGTGCGTAGCCAAAGAAGTCCCGATTTCCGCCATCGGCGTCGGCAAATCGGCGCTCTCGTCTGTAAGTCCCTAGTCTCAACATCAACGCTGGGTATTAGGTTAGAAGTCTGTGAGCAGCGTTGTATTCATTGACACTGATGCGAGGCAGTCGCAAAGACTCACGGTCTCCCTTGTTCCACTCGTAGACGCGTACATGACTGCAGGCTATCGCAAAGTTAAGTCCACTCCTGGGTCATATGGGGGGTTCAATTCACCCTGAGGACTGTGGAGTAGATTAAACGTGATAGACCTCCGACACCCATTCGAACTCCAGACGGGTGTCAACAATGGCAGCATTAGTCCAGGTGAAGATACCTGTCAAGCCAATGTATGTCGAAGGGTGGTAAATATTCATCATCGGATGACGAAACCCGCATGCCCGATTCCGGTCCCCATACTCTGGTACTACTCCGCCCTGAGTCCCAGGTTTCCCAGCCAGGTACAGAATCCCTTCCCCTCGAACTTATTGCCCAAAAAACAGACGATCCTCCCTCACACACTACACATATCCTCTGAACTTACCAAACATTCCTGACACGCAGTCATGCACACCTCTCCACTTCTCCTTAGTCGCGTCCCCGGCTACTCTTGGCTACCATTATCTACACCCATAAACGCAACGACCAGTAAAACACCCGATGGTCCGCCAAAAGATGTCACCTCCGTCCCGAAGGCTGTGACCCCGGATGGATCGAATGGAGGAGACGATACGACGCTCGGCAGGCGGAGGATAGCGCCACTGGGTACGCGGCTGAATCAGACGATGAGTGAAGCGAGGTTGCTGGCGCGCATGAAGCGTACGAGATCGTCCATCAGAGGCATGAAGAGGTATTCAAATCATACTCCAAGAACTCGAACAACTCCAGTTGAAATATTGAGCTCTAGCGCCACACAAGCGCGGGCAGACCATTTATCGTACAAGCGTTACGCGACCCTAATTCCGATACCTGTCATAAATATAAACCATACCAATGCAAGCAGCCACGGGGAAACCGTATCTACATACCCTAGTGACGCCGAAGCCGTAGCCAAATAACCGCCATCCATATATATAGTGCTGATCTAAAACGCCGCCCAGATGCAAATGCGGGATATGGAAAATACTCATGCCAGACAGATGAAAGCAACCATGACAACCATCAGGCTCATTAACATTGCCCGCCAGCTGATCCTCCTCTTTGTGCTTTCTGCCTTGGCGGACCCCGTCTCTTCTGCAAAGCCACCGCCGCTGATTGAACTGACGAGTGCAAGTGTGGTGGTCACCGCGCCTGTCCATGCGGCTGTGTTGGCTCCTGTAGCGGTGGGCCCGGCCGTGCTCTTCTTCCTCGAGCCTTCAGTTGTGGATCCATCGCCTTTCAGCACAGCATTGCTTCCGAGTTGCCAGTTCAGGTTTACCACGACAGCCTGCGAGTCGCGAACCGAGATTGAAGCTTGACCTGAGCCAGATGTTTGCTGCGTATTCACGCTATTGTCGGTTACGGTTCCTTTGCCATCGTCGTCCGAAAACTGCATGCCGTTCCAAATTGTGCCAGTCTGGGAGTCTGCGCCGTCTGCAGTAAGGTATGAGAGGTATACATATTTGTTTTTATTGCCACCTCCGAAGTTGATGTCAAAAGTAAAGCTGCCTTTATTCCCGTCTGATGCGTTGGCTTGCTTGGAGTTGATTAGGATGACGGCTTGGATATTTCCGTTAGCATAGGCAGCGTAGGCTCGCACCCGGCCTGTATAGTCCGAATCCACCTTGCTCGTGTCTAGGACCCCAATCTGAGTAGTGCCGTTTCCGTTGCCAACAATCTGAGCGATGGCTGCATGCGCATAGTACTGCGGTCGTACGAACGTGTTCCGGCCATACATAGCTCTCGGCTGCCAGGCGCTGGCGTTGGAGTTGTCCGTCATGTGCATCTGTACGGACGAAATGTTGAGTGAAGCCGTGTATAGGAAGAAATTAAGGGTCCACAAAGCGGCGCCAAAGGTGTCGCTGACCCCATGCATGCCGATAGGACCAACAGAGCTCATCTCTCGCAAAACGTATGGCAGTCCTGTATCAATCCCAATCCTGACTTGTTTCTCCCAGTAGGCGAATTGCGCATTTGTTTGATCGAGGTCCATAAGGTCGTCGAGCGTGAGCGGCGTCTGAGTCACACCAATGACTACATCGGAGGTTAGCTTGAGGGGGGGCAGGAAGACGCATTTGACGTACAATAAAAGTAGTCGTGTTGGTTCCACCAGCCCACGTAATTGTTCCCATTTCTTGGCTGCGTAAGTCCATCCTGGACCAGCATGTCGATCTCAAAAGTAGTGCCGATGGTGGACGCGGTCGCAGGAGGCTCGAAGAAAGTAGCAGGGTACCCGGCGGGCTTCAAGACGCGATTGTAGACGGCATCAGCGCGGTTGAGGAATTCTTCGGCGTACGTTTGGCCATCCCATGCGCCTGCGCGAAAGCTGTTCTGCAGGTATAGATCGGGCTCGTTGCCAATCTCGAACGAGTATAGCTTCACGTTCTGCATTCCATCAACGGCAGCCTGGGCCTGCAGCACCATACGGTCCACATAATCGGTACCCTCGTACGCGAGATTTAGACCGTATGTGACGGGCGTGTCTTTGGGGAACCGGTCGAGCGCCCTAAAGTATCCCGGGCCGATGACCATTGAATCCGCCGCGATGTTGCCTTGCGCCGTCGATTGCTGGTTCTTCTTCCACCCGTAGTCTTCATACGACGCATCGTAGACCATGTAGTCCTGTGTGTTCCCTCCGAGGCGAATGTGCGGCGGATTGCCGGCATAGTCGGCGAGATTCTGCATCAATTGCACCGAGAACTGGTTTGTCGCGGCATTGCCGGTGAAGGAGAAGAGGTTCGAAGGCTCGATGCCGAAGCCAGCAAAGGACGGGTCAAGGGGCGACGACGCGGCATTGTTTGGGCGGGAAGGGGGTGCGAGCGAGAGCAATGTCTGAGCGAGTGAGACAGTAGGTAGCGACAGGAGCGCAAGACATGACGGTAACATGTTTCGCGCAACAATCCCAGCACACAGCGAGGCGACGGCGACGGCGACAGCGACAGGAGCAAGGAAACAAAGAGGCGTGAAGGAGCCGGCCCCAGTTGGCAGGTATACATGCGGCCGTCCATGATCGCCAATTCAATATGCGCGCGCCGCAGCGCCTTCGCGTAGTCGGTGACGCTAGGAAGGCGCGGGATGGATGCGTCGGAAAGCGTCAGAACGCTATTGGCAATGGTGATGTCATGTCGCCGTTTTCTCGCTGAGGGCACGCTTTGAGGGAACGCTTGGGGCCGCTGAAATAGCAACGACAGGTGCCGCGAGTGGACAAGAGCGCGCGACAGCTGCGACGGGCCCGCCGCAAGAGCCGCAAAACGCGTCAGCTCTTGTGCAGCCCGTCCAAGCGGGTGGGGCCTGCACCAGTCTGTGCCGTGTGGCGCATGGATCGGAGCTATCACCGATGTAATACCCGTCACGTGCCGTCAACACGGGCATCTTCCAAGGCAGCCATCCCTGTCGGCCATCGAGATACAAGGCGCTCGCCGCTTCATGACGGCGACCAATATCCTCGTGCTGGTTCCCTGCTGTTGCTGCCGTTACTTCAGGTTCCGTCACCGTTGACTCCTCCACGCCGCCTTGGTGGTTAGCTCCTCGCTCTCCTCCTCCGCAAAGCTGATTGTCCACGACATTGCACACAGCGACCAATGACGCTTTGCTCCCTGCCACCTGCCTTCCCACTTTCTGTCCTTCTCTTCCCACAACTCTCGCATGACCTCGTACGTCTCGACTATTCCTTCTTCGACCTCATCATGGATCTCTCGAAAGCGTTTGTACTCTGCCATCGTTGTGTTCTGGAACGAGGGTTGCGGGCATCCAGAGCCCGTCTTTTTCCGGGGCTGCGCATATATCAGATTGACCGTCACGTCCGTGGTCAAGCGTGTCAGCCAAACATGGTATCTGGGGGCAGGGAATAGTATTCCTCCATCGGGAAGTGAGCCTGGAGGATCGGCGCTTGCTGTGGGCGTCGTCGAAGGAGCCTGGTATAATGCGCTCCAGTCCGGATAGGCCATCCCACTCCTGCCCTCCGTGACCACAACTCTTCTCTCTACGCGACAATAGAACGAATTGGCGGCGTAGAAAAGACTAGATACCTCGCCGTGGATTTGCTGACAAGTCCGCAAGAGGACCAGCGCGGGTACCTTGGTGGGTTCTGCTGCCATCACTCGCACATAGCCGTCCAGGATCAGTCCAGTCTGCACGTAGATCCTGTTCCGCAGTTCCGGTGGTAACGAGAGAAAACCGGCCTTAGAGGTATCTGCTGCGCAGCTCCTCCGAACCGTTTTGCCTTGTTTCGCGGTAAGCTTGTGCTTGTCTCCTCGGTCACTCTTCGCTGCCCTTGTTCTCGTGGTTCCTCCCGATTTCGCTTCCTCCATATAGATCCCTTCCCTGGCAGACCTGCCGGTGTGCAAAAAACGAGAGAATGAAGTGCCCATCTTCTCTTTGCCAGCTCAGGACTGAGAAAGTCGAAATTGTGCTCTGCTGGGCAGCTCTCGCCTTTTTAGAGATGGAGCTGGTTAGGCAACCGTAGTTTGCAACGCGAGGCTCTACTAAGTATACTAATATAAGCTAGCCTATAGTTAAAGCTATAATAAATAGAGAGTACAGTACTTAATAATAGACTAAATTTAACCTATAGTCTTCTACTTATAAATAGATAGTTAAATAATAAAAAATTAGAACTAGACTTTAGAGTAATATATATAAATATTTTCTTTAGATTAGAGAGTTATAGTATTATAATATACTAATTAAAATATATATAAGATATTAATACGTACTATATTATAAGTAATATAAGTACTAAATATAGTAAAAAATGTAGTAAGCTATAATACTATATAATATATAAAATAATAAAGAAGTTATTTAAATAATAAGTATTAATAATAGTAGCTAACTAGATTAATATAATTTAAGAAATTAGTATAATAAGAGATATAAGTAGAAGCTATTACTTTTAAATATACTATAAATAGTAAGTAGATTTATCTAAAGTTCTAGTATTAATAGTAAAAGATATAAAAATATTAAGAAGTTATTTTATAGTTATAAATAAAAATATTTCTAAAGTACTATAAAATAAAGTTATAAGTAAGTATATAATAATAGTTATTATTATAGTATTAAGATCCTGCTCTATATCTTCGTATCTAAAGAATCTTAGAATATAGAGAGTATATTAATATAAAGCTCTTTAGTTAATTCTTAAGATATTATATATGCGATAGTATAGTAGATAAATAAGAAGTAATTTCTAACTAAATAATAGCTATTAATTAGAGAGAGTAATTACTATATATTAAAAATATATTAGATAGGTATATATATATTATATGCTTACGGCGCTTATTTCGCGCTACGTAAGTACTTACTACTAAGTAGATAAGTAAGTTATATATCTTATCTTTAATAGATTTTAGTAGCTCTTATAGCGCTTAGATTTAGTTACTAATTAATATAAGGTATAGTCTCGCCTCTCTTATATAAGGTTTATAATATTACCTCTCTTCTTTCTAGAGATTCGTTCTTAAATTACGTAGCTTTAAATTCTAAAGTTAGCTAAGTATAGAGTACTTATTATAGTCTTATTATATTAAATATAGCTTTCTATAATTATCTACGCTTATTTTTTAAAATTTATTATAATAGTTTTCTATTCTTTATCTCTTATAATTATTATCTATTATTAGGCGCTAAGTATTATGTTATATTATCTTCTACTAAAGTAAGTCTTAAGTATTTAGAGTATATATACTTAAATTACTTTTATGTTAACTTATCGTAGATATCGCTAGACTATACTTATAAGAAGTACGAGAAAAAGATTAAAAAGAATAAAAAGTTACTTACTAAGATATTATCTTAGTTAATATAAAATAAGAAGATTCTAAAGTAAACTAAGAAGTAAGCGAAATAGAAAATCTTATATTTAATAATAGAGATAGAGATATTAGGCGAGTTAATAGAAACTATCTCTATTAAAATAGTAGATTATTCTACTACGTTATTTAATATTAGATTCTCTTCTCTAATATAGTTTACTATAAATTTATTAGAAGATTATATTAGTACTCTACTTAAGATAGGTAGCTTTTAGATATATAAAACTTATTTAATCTCCTTCTTTCTTTTCTCTAATTATAGAAATAGTATAGGTCTTTATTAATTTAGCTTATTTATATTATATCTTTCTCTAGACTACGTTCTTTTTATATAACTATATATATTATACTTATTTTAGTATTATTTAAGAAGTTATTTATAGTTTAGTTATAGATTAGCTTTTAGTTCTTATATATTCTTAGTTTCTAGATAGTCTTTCTACTTTACTAACTATTTCTAATAGAAGTTATTATCTTAGAATTCTTATTATTCTATTTCTTAATAACTTTAAAGGTCTTTAATCTTAAATTTATTATCTTTCTTAATCTCGTAACTAAATTATTCTTAAACGGGTATCTCTATACTTACAGGTTCTAGAAGAGATATATAAAATACTAGGTATATTTTAGTATTATTAGGTAGTTTAAGTTTATAGTTTACTAGGCTTAGTTACTTAGTAACGTAAAATAGTCTAATCTTTACGTAGTCTAGTTCTTTACTAGGTCGCTTTATTTATAAATTTTTTATAAGAAGATACGCTTTATTTTCTCTCTTTAGCTAAGGTACCGTTTTTTATTTTTAATTAATATATAAAATACTTTTATATTATACTATTTCTAGATATTATTTTATTTTTTTATATATCTCTTTTAGTTATTTTATATCGTTAGTCGCGGTATTAGTTCTGATATTACTTAGTATTATTACTTTAAAGAGATTTAGGTATCTTCTATAGTTTACGTAGAATAGTATTTATTCTATAGATTCTAATATTTTATTATTATACGCTAGTTATATTATAAGTAGTAGTAAAACTTAATTATTCTATTATTAGTTATTATATATTCTTAAATAGGTTTTTATAGTTCTATTTATTCTTTCTATTTATCTATTTATTTATAGATAGTAGGCTATTAATAACTTTCTTTTCATACTTAGTTATACTAACTATATTATTTAGTAGTTACTTATAAAGAGCTTATCTTTATTACTAATAATTATTTTTAGTATTTTATATTATTATATTAATCTATTAGCTAGTACTTATTCTAGTTATTTTATAGTATAGTTATTTCTAAAGAGTATTATAATAGCGTATTTAGTAAATTAGTCTATAATTACTAATATTACGTTATACTTAATTCCTATAACAGAGTCTATTAACTTAGATAACTCTATTATAAAGTTAATTATAATATTAGTCTAAGATTTAGTTAGTAGCTTAATAGCTTATATTTCTTTATATAGTACGTAAGTACTATGCTTATTTCTTTAATAATCTATATATTTACTAATAAAGCGCGTAATCTTATCTTTTATCTTAGTAAAGGTATAATATCTCTATATAAGTTCTATTATTTATACTATCTCTAGATATTTATATAATAGATCGTCGTAGTATTATCTAATAATAGTTTTCTATAGTTTCTCTAGAACTTTATTAGTTATTTATAATATACTATTAATCTATCTAGCTAGTTCTAAAGTTCTATTCTTATTAGTAGTAAGAATCTTTATATTAGTACTTATCTTTTCTTTTATAATATTACTTCTTCTACTAAGTATATTTACTCTTCTATTCTCCTATTCTAGATAGTAGAGAATTCTAAACTTATATTACTCTAAAAGTTTAGCTTATTTAATTTATTATCTTATTAACTTTTTTATTATTATAAAGTAAGTAAGATTTTTATAATTTATTAGAATATCTAGTTCTAAGCTATTAAGTATATATACTCTTTAGTACTTTAAAGCGTCTATAATAGCTATAAGTTTCTTATTATAAATATTATATCTTTCTTCTAGTCTAGAGAACTTACGTAAGTAATAAATAATTAGGTACTATTATCTCTCTTATTATTATATAATATAAGCTTCTAATACTAGATTTAAAGTATTAGTTTTAATCTATATTAGTTTATTAGGTCTAAAGGTTATTAGTATTAGTAGCTTAATATACGCTTACTTAAGTTATTTAAAAGCTTATTCTTATTTTAATTCTTAAATAAATAGTATATCTTTTTAAGTAAGCTTTATAAGTAGTATTATCTTCTTACTATAATTTCGTATAAATCTTTAGTTAAAATTACAGAATCTTAAAAATTCTTAAATTCTTTTAATATTTCTTAGTCGTAGCTAGTTCTATATAGTCTTAATTTTATTTAGGCTTATTTTTACTTTATTAACGCTTATTTAGAAGCTGAGATACTTAACTTCTTATTTATAGAATTTATACTTCTTTAGATTAAGTTATAAGTACGCTTTATTAAGATACGTAAGTACCTATAAGAGGCAGAACTCTGAGAGCTAATTACTAGAAGTAATATTAATAGATTTAATAAAGAATTATCTAAAGTCTACTAGAAGAGTTTTTAAGAGAATTAAACTAACTTTAGAGAAGCTCTAGAGATTTTAGAGCTAGCTCTAATTAGTTTAAAGACTTTTATTAAGAGTTTCTAAGTCTTATTTATTATAAGCTCTCTTTTCTTCTCTCTCTCTAGATTTTACTTAGAAGAAATATTATAATTAAGTAGTAAAAGAGCTCTAATATTATAAGAAAAATCTATATTATAAGTCTAAGAGTTTTTATAGTCTTAAGTTATAGTAATTAGTTATATAGCTTTAGCTATAGTTCTAGCTATATAATAAAGTTTCTAATATCTCTTTTTTTAGTATATTTATCTTATATTATAGAGTTCTACTAACTCTATTACTTCTATTTTTTCTAAGTAGTAGAACTATACTCTTTTAAATAGCAGAGTTCTTATTTACTTTACTTAAAGTTATTTATTTATTTTATTACCTTACTTTACGTTTATCTTATTTCTTCTAGATATTTCTCTGTATAATTTTCTTTTACGTAGGTAGAGTTATTATATATAAGCGAGCTTTACGTCTCTAATAATAAAACTTTTCTCTTTACTACTTCTTTTTCTTAATACTATACTTTAATCTTATTTAAAACTCTTCTTTTACTTCTTAATTTTATATATTATACTTTTTAGCTTTTTCTTTATTATTTTATACTTCTTCTGTGTAAATTTCTCTTACTATAGTTAGTATTATAAAGAGAGAGCTAATAGTAAATAATTCTTTAACTTTATAATATTTTATTATAATACTTTCTACTTATAAAAGTCCTGCGCTATTAGCGTTTATAATATTATAGTAACTACTTTTACTAGCTAGTAAAATATTAGAGTAGTTTTTTAATTCTCTTATTTTAGCTTTTTCTTAAGAAAAGTATATTTTTTAATAATCTAAGAATGCTTTTCTTTTTAATTCTTAGCTATAAGTTAGAGTTCTTCTTTCTTTTTCTTCTTTTTCTTTTAAGCTAACTTAGTTAGTAGACTTTTATAGTATTAATTACTTTAGCTCTTCTATTCTTTATTTATACTATATCTAAGTTCTATTTTTATATTTTATTATTATTTTCTTAAGCTCTATCTTATTTTACTTTTACTTTACTTTTTACTTTTACTTTATTTACGCTAGCTTTTACTCTAACTTTCTAGAAGCTATATAAGTAATATAAAGAGAATATAAAGAAATACTATATTACTTATATTATTTAATTATTTAAGCTAGGCCTAGAATACTACTAAGCTTAAGATAAGCTACTTTATTTAAGATTTATTTAATATACTTATTATACTTCTAATTATATTAAGTATAACTTTATAAAAAACGTTTTTAGAAAAGACTTTTAAGTAATCTTAAAGTTAGTCTTTCTATTACGTAGATAGATAGAGAGAAGGAATATAAAGTAAGCTAAAATTAATAGTTACTAAGTAGCTATTAAGACTATTATAGACTAGTATTAAGCTTCTTTAAAGTACTAAACTAAAAAGCGTAAAGCTATATTATTAAAGCTTAATAATATTATAAAAAAAGAGTTAGAGATAGTTATAAGAAAAAAGAAAATATATTAATTTATTTAGAAGCTTAAGTCTTTTTATTTTAAATTTCTCTAATTTTAGATAAGCTTTAACGCTCTTCTTTTACTATATTATACTAATATTCTTAAGTTAAGTTAGAGACTCTACTCTAGTCTATTTAGAATAGTATCTACGTATTATAATTTAATTTAGCTACTATTAGTTACGCTTTTAAAGATTTAGTAGTTCTAAATTCTAGCTATAATTCTATTACTATAGCTTTTACTATTATAACTCTTACTATTATAGCTTTAGCTACTTCTTAGAGTAATTTAAAGAATAATATTTATATAATAAAGTATAATAAGAATAAGAATAACGTAGAGATTCTTACTTAAGCTAACTAAGATTAGATTCTTACTTAGCTACTATTATAGTAGGTTTCTAATATATACTAATATTAGTAAAGTAATTTTAGTAGTTTTCTTTATTTTTTTTATAAATTCTAAGAGCTTTCTCTCTCTAATACTAAGACTTATAGTTAGAAAAAAGTTATTAGCTATTTTAAAATAATTTACTCTTCTTCTTTTTACTCTTATAGTAGTACTTTTACTATCTTATCTCTTTACATTTATTACGTTAACTAAGGTATAACTTTATAAGCTTTCTCTATTTTTCTAACTTCTCTTAATCTTAGAACTATTTTAGTTTTTTATACGCTCTTCTAATTCTTCTATATTCTTATTTTATTTTTTATATTTTTTTTCTTCTATTATTAGTTTCTTATATTCTACTTTTATTAATTAGAGCTTAGCTATCTCTCTTTCTTCTTAAAGCTTATCTCTACTCTTTTTCTCCTTTACTATACTATATAAAGAATATAGAGTAGATATTTTAATATATTTATTTTATTACGTCTCTAAACTTTTTAGTTCTTTTTAGTTATATATTTAAGATAGTAAAGTCCTCTAAGAATTTTATAAATTTCTAAGTAAAGAGTATATACTTTACTTACTTTACTTTATATTAGAGCTAAGTTTTATAGCCTACTTTCTTATATCTCTTATTTAATATTTTCTTAATCTCCTACTTTAGTTTACTTTTTACTAACTTTATTAGTAGTTAAAAGTCTTCTTAGAGCTAACTTAAGTAAAGATTACTACTAACTAATTATAGATAATCTACGTAGAATACTAGATAAATATCTTATAGAATATTTAATTCTATATTTAAAGAAGATATAATTTATATTATTTAAAATTTTATATTTTTTTAGTTTAGCTTTTTATAACTTTAGTTCTTATTAGAGAGTTAGTAGCCGTATTATAATTATACTAAATTATCTACTTTTAATAATAAAGCTTTTTACTATTAGTAGTTAGCTTATTATTCTTATTTCTATTACGCTTTAGCTATTTAGATTTAGGTAAATTCTACTACTTTCTTAAACTTCTAGATAAAGAATTCTACTACTTATTTTAGATTTACTACTTAATAGTATCTCTCTAAGTACTAGAACTCTAGTTCTAGTTAGATAGAATCTACTTTATAATTATATTAGAGAAAGAATAAGCTTATTTTTATTAATATAGTAGTTTACTCTTTTATAGTAATTTAGGCTACTAAATAGAGATTAGCCTAGTTATTCTAATTCTAGTTTATAAATACTTAGAGATAAGCTTTTACTACTAAGTTTATTCTCTTTATAAAGCTATCTATCTATAGATATTTAGTAGTTAAAAGACGTTAAGTTATTTTTAATAACTAATAAAGGTACTTTTAGAATTCTCTAATAAACTATATTCTTTAGTTAAATATTATAGCTTTTAGAAGCTAGTAGTAAGTAACTATTTATTAGAAAAAGTATTTAGCTATAGTATATAAGTTAATATATAGTAAGAGAACTAAAATTAAGTTCTTACTTAGATAGTTTATTACTATAAGTAAGTTCCTATTCCTAGCGCTATCTAGAAGGTTAATAATAAAATTTATAAATATTTCCTTCTAAATTCTCTCTAGAATAAGAAGAGATTTAAGAAATTCTTATTTTAATTCTCTTTAAAGCTTATACCTTTTATAAGACTTATAGTTTTATATATAACTTTATATCTTAGAGAATATTTCTAGCTAGAAAAAGTCTCTTACTAAGATTTTATATATAAGCTCTCTACTAGAGTATCTAGTAGCTTATATTTTATAAACTTCCTAAATTATCTTTATATAAAGAGGTTTAGAGTTAGGTATTTATAATTTAGAGTAATATATTATCTTCCTTCTCTTATTTAAACTATACTTAGCTAAAAATACCTTAAAGCGTAAGTTAAAAAGAAACTTCTAAGAATTATTAGAAAAAGTAGTTTAAATTTAGTAGTATAAGTTATTATTAGCCTTTTTCTCTTTTTATAAGGTATTAAGTTTTAGAGATAATTTAAATTCTTCTTTCTATTTTAGTTAGACTAGTAAAATCTAGATTATTAGTATAGTAATTACTACTAAGTTAGTAGAGTTACTAGTTATAAGTTATAATAGCTAGAAGTTCTATAAGTAGATTTATTTATCTAAGCTATCTTTTAGTAAGTATTTTTCTTTATAGAATAGTACGTCTACTCTATTATTAGTACTTCTAAGATAGTAAATAAACGTTAGATTAAACTAACTTAGAATATTAAACTATCTAACGTACCTCTTACTTAGCTATTAAAAAGTAGTAAAGTACTTTAGATTTTTATAGTTTATTAGTATTATAATATAGAGAACTACTTAGAGTTTACTTCTTTATACTTCTATATATTTAATTACGGCTAGAAGTTTCTTATTATAAATAGTATAGTTATACTCTGCTAAAGTATTCTTTATAGAGAAGTAAGCTACTATATATAAAGTACTATTTTTCTAATATTATAATAAGGTATCTCTTATTAACTATCTAGAGATATCTACTTCTAATATAGTATTTAGTTCTAAATTAAAGTAGATAAGTAATAGTTCTATTATAAAGAGTTTCTTTAGTTATTTAAATATTATTCTTTAGGTCTTTTTTTAGTAAAACCTAATATTCTTTTTTATTAGCTTAGTAAGAGACTTTATAATTTTAGAGAATCTCTTTATAAATTAATAGTAAAAGTTAGTAAATTTTAGAAAACTCTTTACTTTTTTAATAGACTTAGAGAGCTTTTACTTTTTAATAATTATTATCTTTTTTAAGTTTATACTAATTTCTTTCTTAGCTTCTATAATAAAGCCTAAGTAATAAGTTCTCTTAACTCTAAACTTATACTTTCTAATATCTAATTATAGTTTAGCTTATTCTAAGCGTTTTACTACTTTATAAACTTTAGCTTTATACTCTTTCTTTAATCTAGAGGTATATATTAATATGTTATCTAAAAAGATAGAGTAGAAGATATTTAAAAAGTCTCTTAACGTCTAATTTATATAGCGCTAGAAGGTACTAAGTACGTTAGCTATTCTAAAAGAGATAACTAACTATTTATATAGTCTAAACTAAGTATAAAATATTATCTTTTATTTATCTCCTTTTATAATTTAGATCTTATAAAATATTTAGATTATATTAAGCTTAGTAAACTATTTTACTTTCTTAATCTAAAATAGAGTCTCTTAAATTAAGAGAAGAAAGTATTTATTTTTTTAAGTAATTATATTAAGAGCTTAATAATTTACGTAAAATTAGAGCTCTCTACTTAGTTTCTAGATAAATAGTATTAGAACTATTATATTAGAATAGCTAACTCTAATAAACTCTTAGTTTAGATAGAAAGTTAATTCTTTTTATAGTACTAGAAGTTTTTTTTAAGATATACTATATAAGAGGCCTTATAAAATCTCTATTAGCTAACTATTTTTTTTTAGTATTTCTATATAGTAGTTTATAAAGAGCCTTTATAAAGAAGAAAGCTTATTTACTTCTTTTTATATAAAAGTATAATAAAAGTCTTTTAAGTATTTTAGTAGAACTTTCTAGAGATTTATCTTAGATTTTAAGATAAGAGCTTTCTAAATATCTACTATTAATATAGTAAAAACGCTTATAATATTTCTCTTATACTATACTCTTCTAATTAACGCTTAGAAAGCTAAGGCGCCTATTATATAAAAAGTAGTTATTAATAGCTTTTTTTTTTAGCTCTATAAATAGGTCTATAATTTATAGATAAAGATTAATTTCTTTATTAATACTAAAGTAATCTTATTTTAATTAAGTTATAAATAACTTAAAATAATATTATAGTTAGCTTTATTTTCTTTTAGATAAAGCTATACGCGCTCTACGTACTCTTCTATATTAATTTTAAAAGAGATAGTCTCTATTACGTAAAACTATTACTTTACTATCTCTATAATAGCTCTTTAATAAAGAAGAGTAATATATAGAAAGTTAATTTTCTTCGCGAATTTATCTAAGATAAATCTAAAAGTTAAGTATTTAGAGTTAAGTATAGTAAAAGCGTAAGTAATTTTATTTACTAATAAGTATATAGTAATTAGACTCTTATCTAGCTATCTTTACTTAAACTCTAAAAAATCTTCTATATTTAGTAATACTTTAGACTTCTTTCTATTTAGCTATCTCTACTTAAACTCTATAAAATTCTCTACTTTAGTTAAAACTCTTATTCTTTTTATTTTTTTCTAATAGTAATATTTACTAAAAGAGGCTAGTTTTCTAACTCTTTAAGCTTAATAGTATTCTTCTTAAGTATTTTTAAATCTTCTTTAGTTATTTTTTCTAACTTAGAAGAAGCTAGAGATAGAGTAGAATTCTAATTATACTTACTAATAAAATAAGTAAAGAATTTATAGTAAAAATAATCTTTATTCTTCTATTATATTACTATTACTTTCTTACTAATTTACTTAGCTTATTCTTTTCTTTCTCTTTATTATAGTTAGAAGTTTCTAAAATAATTAGTATATAATTTAGTAAGCTCTTAATTTATAAACTTAGTATTATAATTTTTAGTAGAGTTTTAACTTATATAATTAGTTTATATAAAGTAGTTCTAGAAGAGATTTTCTTTAATTTATTATACCTACTCTATTAGTTAATTAAGTGACTAATTATTCTCTACTTCTACTAAGACTATATAATCTTAAAAGTTACTATAAAGGCTTTAGAGATAAATTATTCTTAGTATTAAGATATTATTCTATTTCTTAGCTTCGCTAGCTAAGTAGTTAAACTTTATATAATATTAAAGTAACTTCTTAGCCTTCTTCTAATAAATTAAGTATAGTTTATTCTAAGCTTTTTTATTAGTAAAAGAGTTAGGGTATATTTTATCTAAATAGTTTATAAGTTCTAAGCTAATTCTAAGAGAGTATTATTTACTTTAAGTAAGAGTAAGAGTTACTAGAGTCTTTCTTAAGTAGCTAAAGATATATCTCTAAGTAATATAATTATCTTTATATCTATTATTAATTAACTTATCTTTTATTTAAATCTTAAACTTTAGCTAGTTACTATATATTTCTTTAAAGTATTTTAGATTAGAGAGCTTCTAGTAGATAGACTAAAGTATATAGAGTCTAAAGTAAGATAATATAAGCTAGCTTAAAGATTATTAACTAGCGTTTATTATAGAAGAAGCGTTTATAGAAAGTATAAAGAATATTAGATTAGATAAACTTATAAAGAGAGAAAGGCTAATAGTTAGAGAAGATAATTTATCTACTTATTTATTTACTACTTAGAGGCTTACGTTAAAAGTATCTATTATCTCTCTTATTATTACTTTAAGCTTATTAATACTTATAGACCCGCTCTCTTTTAGTAGAGATATAAGGCGTTATAGATTACTCTACGCTCTAGTAGCGTCTATTAGATACTATTAAACTAATTATACTTTTATAGTAATATCTTCTTTATCTAAATATTTATTCTAGAGAAACTATTTTAGGTCTAATATAACCTTCTCTTCTAAGTCTCTATTACGTATACAGATACTAATATCTATAGCTAAAGTAAAGATTACTAATACTTACTAGTCTAAGAGACGTTTTTTTACTATATAAAAACTTAGTTTTATTCTATTATCTTCTTATTAAGAATTTATTAGAGTACTACTTAATTATACTATTCTTCTAAGTAGTATACTATCTATTCTAATCTAAGTCTATAGTTACTATAAACTAATAGAAGAAGAGCACTCTAAAGTCTTCTTAGACTACTAAAGATTTAAAGAATTATTAGAAGATTAAATCTAATATAAGAAGTAGAACTCTAAAAGCTAATTACTAAAAGTAATACTAATAAATTTAATAAAAAATTATCTAAAGTCTACTAGAAGAGTTTTTAAGAGAATTAGACTAGCTCTAAAGAAGCTCTAGAGATTCTAGAGCTAGCTCTAAAGAGTTCTAGAGCTAACTCTAAAGAGTTCTAAGACTAGCTCTAATTAGTCTAAAGGCTTTTATTAAGAGTTTCTAGATCTTACCTATTACAGTACCTTCTTATTATATTCTATATATTTCTAAAGTATTTCTAAGTAAATTAAAATATTATTAAGGTATACTATTATAAAATCGTCTAAGTATACTCTTAGTACGTTATTAATTAATACTTAGAATATTACTAATATATTTATAAGTCTAAATAGTATAACTATATACTTATAATATTTATATTATATTCTAAAGGCTATTTTCTATTTATTCTCTTTTTTAATTTAGTATAGATAGTAGCCTTCTCTTAGGTCTAGCGTTATAAAGTACTTTACCTTATATAGATAATTCTATAACTTACTAATATTTAGTAATAAATATTAGTTCTTTACTATAATATTATTTAGCTTATAGTAATTTACGTATAGCTATAGTTTTCTATCTTTCTTAAGTATAAATAGAATTAGATATCTAGCTAGTAATTTTAATTTATAGATAAATCTCTATTTTATATTCTTTTTAATATATTTCTATACTTTCTAAGGTTCTTTTTCTATTAGACTATAAATTAGTTCTTTTATTAGATATATCTCTTCTTTAAGATTTATTTAGTAATCTTAGAGTTAGTATTTTAGTAAAGCGTCGCTTTTTACTACTTTTTAAAAAAAATAACTTTATACTTAGTATTTCTTTAGTATTTCTATTTTTTCTTTATAGTTTAGTTAATAGTTTAAATACTAATTTATTCTTTTTTAAGCGTCTCTCTTAAAGTTCTTAGAGATTATATTTTTCTCTAATAACTCTCTCTTCTTATTTCTAACTTAGTTCTTATTTAGTATCTAAGAAGTTAACTACTATTCTCTTTTACGCGTCTTATACGAAGTAATATTACCTATTATCTTTTTATTTACTAGCTATTATTCTAGATACTGCGTAGGCTTTATTCTACGTATATATTTATAATTCTTAAGTAAAAGCGTTTAATTTATCTAATTAATTCTAAAGTTATATTTTCTTAACTAAGATAATTCTAAAATAATATTATAAGTAGCTAATCTAAAGTAATTAAAGTTAATTCTTTTCTTATATACTCTTATATTTATACTTACGTTATATATCTTATACGTAACTTTAGATTATTTAAGTATTAGTTATCTATTTATAATATATAATTAGTAAGCGTATTATTTCTTTATAAGTTAAAGTTTTATTCTAAATACTATTTTAGCTAATATATAGTTTTCTTATACTTTATAGTTTAGTAGTATATTTATATTATATCTCTTAAGCGTAACTTTTAGTTTAATAAATTCTTTAGAATTTATAGCTATAAGGCTTCTAAGTCTATAATTAGAGTTAGTTACTAGCCTAAAAAAGATTCTAAATTATTAGTAAATTTATTTTTCTCTTTTTATTTTTAGTATTTTTTATATTCTAGATTTAAGTACGTCTGCTATTTCTCTTAATTATAGTTACTATTAAGTATAATTTATATCTATAGTAAATCTGCTAGATTCTTATATTTTAAAAACTATAAATATTTATATTTATTTTATAAGTAATACGCGTACTTATCTTTATTATATTTATAATACTATTAGTTATATTTAAAGTAGTAGTTTAGAAACTATCTTACTCTAACTTTATCTAAGTAGTATATTACGTAGTTATTATATTTATACGCTATTTATAAGAGAAGTTTATATTTAGAGTTTCTCTAATTATAGTTATAATAGTATTTCTTATTATTTAAGGTTATAGCTTAGTTTCTCTTATTAATACGTACTTAGTATTAGATTTTAAGCTTCTTTTTTAGTAGTTAGTTTTTCTTATCTAAATTTTTTTATAGTTCTACCTCGCTTTAATCTGCGTAGTATTAATATAGTATTAGTTTATAAAGTCTCTTACTTATAGTAATATTCTATTTATAGTTCTTATATTCTTATTTATACTATTCCTACTCTTCTTTATTAAGTTATTTCTATAGTCTCTTTATTAGAGTATACTTCTTTAGAGTTTTAACTAGTATAGTTTTTTTCTTAAACGTAATTTATATATCGTTATTAATCTATTTAGTAATTTCTACTTCTATCTAATATAGTAGGTATAGATATAGTTTAAGCGTAAATCTATAAAGTTTATTATATAAATTATTCTAGTTTTATTATTATTATTAATCTCTTACTAAATTATAAATTCTATTTATAAGTTATTTATATTCTTATTAGATTTTCTTAGCTGTTAGAACTACTATCTATTCTTCTATAATCTAACTTATTTATAGTATATTAATTTATTAGATATTATAGTTCGCTGTTTTCTCTGTAACTAGCTATAGTTTAAGGTATTATATTATTATTATCTAATTACGTATTAGTAGATTAGTTATAATTAGTACTCTCTTTAGATTTTAATCTCTTATTATATATTCTTAGAATTTCTAAGCGTATTATTACCTATTTTTATTCTCTATTTCTTCTTTTTCACTTTTTAGTATTATGTAATAATTTACTTTCTAGATTAACTCGCGGCGTTTATTAGTATTTAACTATTTATCTTATTAAATATAGCGTTTAATCTATCTAGCTATTTTATATAGAATAAAGAGTTCTATTTTTAGCTTATAGCTTCTTTATTCTATTTCTAATACTTCTAAGTTATTATTCTTCTATATATCTAAGTAGTTATATAAGATCTTCTCTATATATCTTAATACTTATTATTAGAACTTTTCTATATAGTTCTCTCTTCTACTAAGACTAGCTGCTTTCTATTTATCTCTTTCTAATATATAACTATTAATCTTATAGCTTAGCTTATATTTATCTATTAAGTCTATTTATTCGTTATTTTAAATCCGTACTTTTATACGTTATATGGTATTCTATAAGATAAATATATTAGATTTATTAAGTGCTAATTCTAGAATATCTTAGTCTTTACTAACGTTAATATTATTATTAGTTAGATTATCTTATTTTAAGTAGTCTATTACTACTTTCTAATCTACTACCTCTCTATTAGTAATAGTTATATTAAGTTAACGTATAATCTTATTTTTTATTTAGTAGTTCTAAGTATAATGTCCTACTTTACTATAGTTAAAGCAGTTATTATTCTTCTTTTTTCTATACTTATACTTCTTTCTATAAGGCTTCTTTTAGTTCTTTCTTACTATATTACTAAATTATATACTTTTTATAAAGCTTAATTTATAAGAGTCTTAGGTTCTAAACTTATTACTATAATAAGACTGCCTTAGCTTTAGTAACTTACTATATCTCTTTTTAAACTAACTCTCTACTTCTATTTCTAGTTATAATTTATAAAGTTTAGTATTAAGTCGTATAGCTTCTTAGTATAGAATATTAAGTATACTAGTATCTACTATATTATATATAAGTTCTATCTTAACTTTATTCTTTAACTCTTATTAATATATTTATTTTAAAGCGTTATTATCTTATTCTATTTAAGTAGCGTAATATTAGAATTTAGCGGTATATTTAGCTGCTAAGTAGTATTACTTAAGATATTAAATTACTTATTCTACTATTAACTTTTTATTTAATAATCTAAAAACCTTCTAAATACGTTTCTTAAACTTACTATAGTTCTTAAATATTATAGTAATATTATTATCTTCGTTTATATTATCTAGATATTTAACTAGATATAGCTTAACTTACTTAAAGGCCTTATCTTAAAGACTATTAGCTACTCTAACTCTCTTATTATTATTAACTATATTAGTAGTAGTAATATAGAAGTATAGATCTTACTATAGTAGCTAGTAATTAAGCTTATTATAATCTTTATAATAAAGATCTAAGTATTAGACCTTTTTAGTTTATAGGTACTCTACGTTATTACTATTATTAGATATACTTACTTAAAGGTAATTATAATATTAAGATCCTACTTTATATCTTCGCGTCTAAAGAACTCTAAAATATAGAGAGTATATTAATATAAAGCTCTTTAATTAATTCTTAAAGCGTTATATATGCGATAATATAGCAGGTAAATAAGAAGTAATTTCTAACTAAATAATAGCTATTAACTAGAGAGAGTAATTACTATATATTAAGAATATATTAGATAGGTATATATATATTATATACTTACGGCGCTCGTTTCGCGCTATATAAGTACTTACTACTAAGTAGGTAAGTAGGTTACGTATCTTACTTCTAATAAATTCTAGTAGCTCTTATAGCGCTTAGGTCTGGCTGCTAATTAATATAAGGTATAGTCTTACCTCTCTTATACGAGATTCGTAATATATAGCTTTATAAGTAAGTATAAAAGTTAGTACTACTATTCTTTTTTTTATAGAAAGAGATAAATAACTTAAAATAATAACTATATTTTTATTATTATATAAAATAACTAAATAATCTATATAAGCTCTTTAAGATATTATATAATATATATAATAAGATAAGATAATTATATAATAACGCGAGTTAGCGTATATATCTAAGGCGTAGTTTAGAAGATAAAGAAATTACTTTTATACTAAATTAAGAGTAACCGCGTAGTTATTATATAAATTTTTAATACTCTAACTTAAATTAAGATACTAAATTAACTATAGATCTAGTAATAAGTAATAGTAGTACTATAAGCGAGTTATAAAAGTAACTTATTACTTTAATCTACTATAAAGCGCGTATAAGAGTATAAGAGTTACTTATTTCTACTATCTCTAAAAAGTATACTTAACTATATATAAGATATTTATACGTACTATATTACGGGTAACGCAAGTACTAAATACAGTAAAGAATACAGTAAGCTGTAATACTCTATAGTATATAAAAGTATACTTAACTATATTAAAGTAATAATAATAATAATAATAATAATAATAATAATATATAAGGTATTTATGCGTACTATATTACAGGTAACGTAAGTACTAAATATAGTAAAGAATATAGTAAAGAATATAGTAAGCTGCAATACCCTATAGTATACAAAAACTACTATAATATAAGTATTACTTACTAAGTAAAAATAAGACGTTATAATTACTAATATTTAGTTATATAACTCTTTATATATTTATTAAAAGTATATTAATAGTAAATAGAAACTAGTTAATAGTAAATAGATAAGAACTAACTAATATAAGCGTAAATATAAAGTATAATACTAATATTAATAATATCTTTCTAAAAAAAAGATAAGTAAATTAAAAACGCGTATTTATAATAATAAGAACTTTAATAAAATACGTAAGAAGTATAAAGAAGTATAGTAAAATAATACTCTAAAAGTCTTAAAGATAATTCTAAAATTATAAAAGATAAAAAATAAAAAAGAAAGAGATATTAAACTATAAAATAGATATAATAAATTAAATTAAGTCTTTAAATATATCTTTATTAAAACTACGGGTTTTTAGTAAGACTCTTTAAGTAAATATTAATAATAGCTATATATAAAGAAAATAAAAAAGAAATCTAAAAAATAATAAATCTTCTAAAAATAGAGTTAATATAACTAAAAAATTTAGAGAAGTAAAATAAGTAACTAATCTACTAAATATTAGCTTTTTCTAAGTATTATCTTAGCTATAATTTTCTAATATAAAGTAAGTATCTTCTTAAATCTCTACTAGCTTAAGAATTTAAAAGTTACTAAAAGAGATAAAATATAAAAAAAGAAATAATTACTTTAGCTAACTTTATTATAATAACTAAAAAAAAAAAAGAGAGAGTAATATAATAAACTATATTAAGCTTAAAGCTTTAGATAAAGCTCTTAAAGACTCTAAATTTTTTAAGAAAGTCTTTAAAGTACTTTATAATTTTTAACTATTATATAGTTAGCTTATAAAGCTCTATAGCTTCTTATTAAATTTATAAGTATTTTACTAAGTACTTACTCTTAGAGCTCTGCTACTTATAACTAGTTAGATAACCTATTATACTTAAAAAGATTTAATATAATTAGGCGTTTATATTAAACTATATTTTTATAAAGATCTAAGTAGCTAAAGTACTTATTATTTAAATCTCTTAAAAGAGAGCTTTCTTATAAACTAAGACTATCTAAATTATTTAATTCTTCTATATTAAAGAAGAAAACTAGAGTAGCTATAAAAACTTATAAGTTAAACTCTATTTTAGTTAGATTTCTAAACTTCTTATTCTTATTATTAGTACTCTATTTACCTATAGTTAGAAGATATATTAAAGATAAGAATTTAATTTTTTAAACTCTACTCTTTTTATTTTTTTAAGATTAGTACTTAGGCGTTTTTAAAAGTATAAGAGATAATTATATTTAGCTATTTTTAGCTCTAACTTTATCTATAATACTGTTATAATTACTAGTTAAGCTCTACTCTAAGCCCGTACTAGAGATAGACGCTCTATTATAGGCGAAGGTAGTAATAGAGTAGAAATAGATAACTAAGTAGAAGATCTTAGCGCTTTAAGTACTCTATATAATCTAAGAGAGTAGATAGAGTATAAAGAGCGACTAGGTAGAACCCTTATATATATAACTAATTATAATATATCTTCTTAATACTCGTAATTACTCTCTCTAGTTAATAGCTATTATTTAGTTAGAGACTACTCTTTATTTATCTCGTTAACTATCGCATATATAACGCCGTAAGAATTAACTAATAAGAATCTTATACTAATACACTCTCTATATCCTAAGGTTTATTAGACGTAAAGATATAAAGTAAGATCTTAACATTATAATTACCTCTAAGTAAGTATATCTAATAATAATAATATAGGAAGAGTTAGAAAGATTTAGTACTTAGATCTTTACTATAGAGATTATAATAAACTTAATTACTAGTTACTATAATAAGACCTATACTTTAAGATCGCTACTACTAATATAAAAGATAAGAATAAAAGAGTTAGAGTAGCTAATAGCCTTTAAGGCGATGCCTTTAAGTAGGTTAAACTATACCTAGTTAAGTACTTAAATAACGTAAATAATAAGATAGATATTACTACTATATTTAAAGACTATAGAATTTTTAAGACTTATATATAGAAAGTTTTTAGCTTAGCTAATAAGAAGTTAGCCGTAGAATAAGTAATTTAACGCCTTTAATAAAACTACTCTACAGCTAACTATACTACTAAATTCTAGTATTACGCTATATAAATAAAATAAGATAATAACGCGCTTAAATATATATACTATTAAGAACTTAAAAATAAAGTTAAGATAGAGTTAATACGTAGTAAAGCTAATACTAGTACTCTAAATAGTCTATACTAAGAAGCTATACGACTTAATACTAAGCTATATAAACTATAATTAGAGATAAGAGTAGAGAGTTAGTTTAAAAAGAATTAAAGAAAGATATATAAGCTAAAGCTATCTTATAATAGCTATAAGTATAAGCTTAAGAATCTTTATAAACTACGCCTTATAGAAAGAATCTAATTTAGAAATATAATAAAGAAAGACTAGAAGAAGCCTTATAGAAAAGAGTATAAGTATAAAAAGAAGAATAATAACTACTTTAATTATAATAAAGTAGGATATTATATCTAGAACTATTAGATAAAAAATAAGGTTATACGTTAACTTAATATAACTATTACTAATAGAGAGATAGCGAATTAGGAAGTAGTAATAGGCTATTTAGAATAAGATAACCTAACTAACAATAATATTAATATTAGTAAAGACTAAGATATTCTAGAATTAATACTTAATAAACTTAATATATTTATTCTATAAAATACCGCGTAACGCATAAAGATATAAATTTAAAATAATAAATAAATAGGCTTAATAGATAAATACGAGCTAAGCTATAAAATTAACAGCTATACGTTAAACTAGAATAAATAAGAAGAAGCTAATCCTAATATAAAGGAGAACTACGCGGAGAAATTCTAATAATAGATATTAAGATATATAGAGGAAACCCTACGTAACTACTTAAGTATATAGGAAGATAATAATTTAGGAATATTAGAAGGGGAATAAGGAAGCTATAAGCTAGAAATAAAACTCTTTATTCTATATAAGATAGCTAGATAGATTAAACGCTATATTTAATAAGATAAATAGTTAAATACTAACAAACGCTATAAACTAATTTAGAAAGTAAATCGCTACATAATACTAAAAGGTAAATAGAAAGAGATAAAGAATAAGAACTAATAATAGTATACTTAAGAGTTCTAAGAATATATAATAAGAGAGCGAAACTTAAAAGAAGTATTAATTATAACTAACCTACTAATACGGGATTAAATAGTAATAATGTAATATCTCGGACTATAGCTAGTTATAGAAGAAACTAACTAGGAAACTTAATAAGTTAATATACTACAAATAAACTAGATTATAGAAGAATAGATAGTAGTTCCTACAGCTAAAGAGATCTAATAAGAATATAAATAACGTATAAATAGAATCTATAATCTAGTAAGAGATTAATAATAATAATAGAACTAAGATAATTTATATAATAAACTCTATAAATTTACGCTTAAACCGTGCCTATACTTACTATATTAGATAAGAGTAGAAATTACTAAATAGATTAACAGTAATACGTAAATTACGTTTAAGAAAAAAACTATACTAATTAGAACTTTAGAGAAATATATACTAGTAAAGAGACTATAGGAATAACTAGATAAGTAAGAATAAGAATAATACTAATAGAAATATAAGGACTATAAGTAATACGTTACTATAAGTAAGAAGCTATATAACTTAATACTATATTAGTACTACGTAGACTAGAGCGAGGTAGAAATATAAGAGAACTTAAATAAGAAGAACTAACTACTAAGAAAGAAGCTTAAAATCTAATACTAAGTACGTATTAATAAGAGAAAATAAGCTATAATCTTAAATAATAAGAAATACTATTATAACTATAACTAGAGAAACTCTAAATATAAACTTCTTATATAAATAGCGTATAGATATAATAACTATATAATATACTACTTAAATAAAGTTAGAGTAGAATAGTTTCTAAACTACTACTCTAAGTGCGACTAATAGTACTATAAATATAATAAAAATAAGTATACGTATTACTTATAAAATAAACGCGAATGTTTATAGTTTCTAGAATATAAGAACTTAGTAGACTTACTATAAATGCGGATTATACTTAATAGTAACTATAATTAAGAGAAATAGCAGACGTACTTAAATCTAAGATATAAAAAATACTTAAAATAAAAAGAGAAAAATAAATTTACTAATAATTTAGAATTTTTTTTTAGGCTAGTAATTAACTCTAATTATAGACCTAAAAACCTCACAGCTATAAATTCTAAAGAACTTATTAAACTAAAAGTTATACTTAAGAGATATAGTATAAGTATACTACTAAACTATAAAGCGTAGAAGAACTATATATTAGCTAAAGCAGTATTTAAAATAAAACTTTAACCTATAAAAAAATAATATACTTACTAATTATATATTATAAATAGATAACTAATATCTAAATAATCTTAAGTTATATATAAGGTATATAACGTAAGTATAAATATAAAAGTATATAAAAAAAGAATTAATTTTAACTATTTTAGACTAGCTATCTATAATATTATTCTAGAACTACTTTAGTTAAGAAAGTATAACTTAAGAATTAATTAAACGAACTAAACGCTTTTACTTAAGAACTATAAATATATATATAAGATAAAGCCTACGTAGTATCTAGAATAATAGCTAGTAAATAAAAAGATAATAAGTAATATTACTTCGCGAAAGATGTATAAAAGAAAACAGTAGTTAACTTCTTAAATACTAAATAGAAATTAGATTAGAAATAAGAAGAGAGAGTTACTAAAGAAAGATATAACTCTTAAAAACCTTAAAGAAGATACTTAGAAAAGAGAAATAGATTAGTAGTTAAGCTATTAGCTAAACTACGAAGAAAGAATTAAGATACTAAAAGAATACTAAGTATAAAGTTACCTTTTTTAAGAAGTAGTAGAAAGCGACGCTTTACTAAAATACTAGCCCTAAGATTACTAAATAGATCTTAAAAAAGAGATATACTTAACTAAAAAACTAATCTATAGTTTAATAGAAAAAGAACTCTAGAAGGTATAGAAATATATTAAAAAGAATATAAAAAGAAAATTTATCTATAAATTAAAGTCGCTAGCTAGATATCTAATTCTATTTATACCTAAGAAAGATAGAAAACTATAGTTATACGTAAATTACTATAAGCTAAATAATATTATAGTAAAAAACTAATATCTATTACTAAATATTAGTAAGCTATAAGACTACTTATATAAGGTAAAGTACTTTACAGCGTTAGACTTATAGGAAGATTACTACTTATACTAAATTAAAGAGAGAGATAAGTAGAAGACAGTCTTTAAAATATAATACAGATATTATAAGTATATAGTTATACTATTTAGACTTATAAATACATTAGTAATATTCTAAGTATTAATTAATAATATACTAAGAGTATACTTAGATAACTTTATAGTAGTATATCTTAATAATATCCTAATTTACTTAGAAATACTTTAGGAATATGTAAAATATAATAAGAAGGTACTTACGTACCTTAATAAAGTATACTTACGACTTAATCTAAAGAAGTATAAATTCTATAAATAAGAAGTTAAGTATCTTAGTTTCTAAATAGACGTTAATAGAGTAAGAATAAGCCTAAATAAGATTAAGATTATACAGAACTAGCTATAATCTAAAAACATTAAAAGAATTTAAGAATTTCTAAGATTTTATAATTTTAACTAAAGGTTTATATAAAACTATAGTAAAAAGACGATACTACTTATAAAGCTTACGCGAAAAGACGTACTATTTATATAAAGACCTAAGTAAGAATAAGCTTTTAAATAACTTAAATAAGTATATATTAAACTACTAATATTAATAACCTTTAGACCTAATAAACTAATATAGATTAAAACTAACGCTTTAGACTTAGTACTAAAAGCTTATATTACATAATAATAAGATAAATAATAGTACTCTATAACTTACTACTCGCGTAAGTTCTTAGAACTAGAAAAAAAATACAATATTTATAATAAGAAACTTATAGCTATAGTTAATACTCTTAAATACTAGAGAGTATATATACTTAGCAGCTTAGAACTAGATATTCTAATAAATTATAAAAATCTTACTTACTTTATAACTATAAAGAAGTTAATAAGATAATAGATTAAATAAGCTAAACTTTTAGAATAATATAAGTTTAGAATTCTTTACTATCTAAGATAAGAGAATAGAAGAGCAGATACGCTTAGTAGAAGAAGTAATATTATAAGAAAAAAAGTAAGTACTAACGCAAAGATTCTTACTATAAATAATAATAAAACTCTAAGATTAGCTAGATAGATAAATAGTATACTATAAATAATAAATAAAGTTTCTAAGAAACTATAAGAAACTATTATTAGATAATACTATAATAATCTACTATATAGATATCTAAAAATAACGTAAATAATAGAACTTATATAGAGATATTATACTTTTACTAGAATAAAAGATAAGGTTACGCGCTTTATTAGTAAATATATAAACTATTAAAAGAATAAGCATAATACCTACGCACTATATAGAGAAATATAAGCTATTAAACTACTAACTAAACCTTAGACTAATATTATAATTAACTTTATAATAGGATTACCTAAGTTAACAGACCCTATTACTAGAATCTACTATAACGCGATACTAGTAATTATAGATAAATTTACTAAATACGCTATTATAATACCTTTCAGAAATAACTATACTATAAAATAGCTAGAATAGGTATTAGCTAATAAATTAATACGATAATACAGAATACTAAAAATAATTATTAGTAATAGAAATAAGCTCTTTATAAGTAACTACTAAATAATATAGTTAGCGTAATTAGATATAAAAAGAAAACTATTAACGGCCTATTACCTATAAATAGATAGATAAATAGAAAGAATAAACAGAACTATAAAAATCTATCTAAGAATATATAATAATTAATAATAGAATAATTAGGTTTTACTACTACCTATAGCATAACTAGCGTATAATAATAAAGTATTAAAATCTATAGAATAAATACTATTCTACGTAAACTATAGAAGATATCTAAATCTCTTTAAAGTAATAATACTAAGTAATATTAAGACTAACGCAGTGGTTAAGAACGTAAAATAACTAAAAGAAATATATAAAAAGATAAAGTAATATTTAGAAATAATATAACGCAGAAGTATTTCATATATTAACTAGAAATAAAAAATAGTACCTTAGCTAAAAAGAGGGGATAAAGTATATCTTCTTATAAAAAATCTAAAAATAAAGCAACCTAGTAAAAGATTAGACTACGTAAAAGTTAGACTATTTTACGTTACTAAGTAAATAAGCTTAGTAAACTATAAACTTAAGCTACCTAATAACGCTAAAATATACCTAGTATTTTATATATCTCTTTTAGAACCTGCAGACCTAGAAATACCTATATAAGATATATTTAGATACGAAATTAAGAAGAATAATAAATACGAGATAAAAGCTCTAAGAGAATACTAAGAAATTAAATAATAAGAGTTCTAAGATAATAACTTCTACTAAGAGTAGTTAGTAAAGTAGAAGAGCTATCTAGAAACTAAAAATATATAAGAACTAAAGGCTAATCTATAACTTAACTATAAATAAATCCTTAAGAAATACTAGAATAGATATAGTATATATAGCTATATAAGAAGAATATAACCTAGAAATAAGTATAATATAAATAAACCTAATTAATAGAGACTTATACTATTTCTACTCTTAAAAGAAAAAGAAGAAGAGTTAAATAAACCTTAGAGAACTAGCTCTTAGAAGGAGGTAATATTTTACTAAGATAGTTAGAGGCTACTATATTTTATACGTTATTAGATAACCTATCTATTAAGCTCTAGGTAAAAGGTGATAAGAATAAGCTAGAAGTAGATAAAGTAGCTTTTTACTACTCTAAAGACTCTAGAGATACTTTTTCTACTATTATTACTTTTACTATATAAGCCGTATTTTTCTATAGCACTTTTTCTATCTTTACCTTTTCTTTCTTAATTAATATAAGACGCGCTTATAGTAACTCTTTCTTATTATAAATAGACGCCTATTTATCTTTAGAAATATAAATATTATAATTTCGTAGGTTCTTTTAGTTATACTTACTATAATAATCTAAGTAGATATATATCTAATAGACTAGCTTAGCCGTATAATAATTCTAATAAGTAATAAGTATAACGTTACTAAAAATATTAATAAAGTTAGAAAGATTTAAATAATATTATATACTATTAATAAGAGGGGTCTTTAGCATAGTAGAAACTTTAAAAGCGAAGTCTAAGAAGAGAGAGATAATATTATAATTACTAGTTAAGCTCTATCTTAAGCCTATACTAGAGATAGACGCTCTATTATAGGCGAAGATAGTAATAAAGTAAGAATAGATAACTAAGTAAAAGGTCTTAGTACTCTAAGTACTTTATATAATCTAAGAGAGTAAATAAAGTATAAAAAGTAACTAAGTAAAACTCTTATATATATAACTAATTATAATATATCTTCTTAATACTTATAATTACTTTCTCTAGTTAATAGCTATTATTTAGTTAGAGACTACTTCTTATTTACCTTATTAACTATCGCATATATAACGCCGTAAGAATTAACTAATAAGAGCCTTACGCTAATACACTCTCTATATCCTAGAGTTCATTAAACGCGAAGATATAGAGCAGGATCTTAACAAATACTTCTCTATTTAATATTAGATTATAAAAAGTAACTTATAAAAAAATATAAAAGTATTTCTCTAACTCTTTATACTTAGTATAAAGTAATAGTATAGATTTTTATTATATATAAAGTATTTATACGTACTATATTACGGGTAACGTAAGTACTAAATATAGTAAAGAAAGATTTTTATTATAAAAATCTAGTCTTATTATAGTTAACTATAGTTAGTATAAGAAAAGATAGCTAATCTAAGCTAGTATATATATAAATATAGACTTTAAAATTCTTATAAGTAGTATTTTAATTCTAAGTACTTTTATTTAGATTACTTATAAAAAATCTCTAAGTAGTAATTCTACTATAGAATAGTTATAAAGAGTTACTTAAAAAGAGCTAAATCTTTTTTAAGTATTAATTACTAAAGATATACTTTATAAGTTAGTATACTTTAATAGTCTTTTTAGATAGATTTAAATCTTTAGATAATTACTTCTAAGTACTCTTTAGTAGAGTTATATTAACTCTAGAGTTATATTTTATATTAACGTAATAGAGAAAAAGTATAAACTTATAAAAGTAATTAGTATTTATCTTTTAAACTTATTTTAGTTAGTTTATAAATTTAATAATCTTATTATCTAACTTCTTTTTTTAAAAAGTCTAAGTTAGAGAAGTCTCTAAGAGTAATAAGCTATAAAAGTAAAGTTTAGTATTAAACTTAGAAATAAAAGTATAAGTATATTTTATAAATTTATAAAAGTAAGCTTATATAGTTACTCTTTTAAAGTAAGTTAGAGATTATAATACTTTTTATTAAGTATTTAGCTTAGCTAGACTATTAATAAAAAGCTAAATATAAAACTAAAGTAACTTATTATTTATTATATATATTATTAGATAACGCGTAGCTTTATTACTTTTCTAAAAAAAAAAAAAGNGGCGCGTTTTTATAAATATATAGTTTAAATAAAAGTTATATATATATAAGCTTTATTTTACTATATTACTTTTTACTTCTCTAACTTTCTTTATTAAGATATAAAGTTTTTTTAAGAAATATTTAGTTTTATAATACGCCTTTCTACGTCTTATAATATATTACTTATTAGAGATTTAGCTTTATAGTATACTTTTCTATTTTTTATAGTATATTATCTATTAAAGCTTTTACCTTCTAAATATTTTTTAAAATAGTAAAAGCTTATCTACTTTATATAAAGTAAAGTCTTATAAATTTAGTATTACATTACTACTAAGTCTAAATAGCTAAAGTAATTAAATTTAGAAAAATATAAGATATAGACTTTATAAAGTATACCTCTTAGAATATTATAGTAAATTAAGACTATTTTAAGCTAAAAAGATAAGAAAGTTTTAAGAAATAAAAATATTTATATAGGAAAAATAAAGACTAAGACTAAATAGACTTAGTTATTATAAAACTAAGATCTTATATCTTATATTAAAGAAAAATAGCTTAAGTCTAATTTATTAAAAATAATAGATCTAACTAATTATCTTAGTAAAAATTAATAAAATAATAAAGTTATTATAGTAAAATCTTATTATAGACTTTTACCTAATTATTAGTTTACTAGTAGAATACTAAGAAAGTAGCCTAGTTAATACTTAATAATAAATATAACTTAGCTAAGAAGTTACTAATAAACTAAGTACTTTAATTAAAGGTAATTATCTTTAGTAAGATCTACGTATATATATTAAGATTAGAGCTGCTAAAAAAAAAACCCTAACTATAAGTCTAGATAATAAATATATTAAACCTCTTCTAATATTAGTAATTAAAATAACAATTACATAATTAAATAGAATCTTAGCTAATTTTACTATATTCTATATGCGGTAACACTTCTGGGAAATTGGAATTAACCTGTTAATCCACGCGTAGCATGAAACGAGGCCACTATAATCGAATAGATGAAAGGCCTTAAGAGACTATACTAGCAACTCTGATGCGTTAAAAAATGTTTAGGGTGGGTTAAAAAGCTTCCATATTAGTATCAGTGGGTAAAGGGCGTGTCATGACCCGGATTTTTCTTGAGAAAGGATTGAAAGGCCAAGTTTTATACTGAGATGAAGAATTTTGCACAAGGTATAGGCCGCGGCACGGCAGCCCATACGGTATCTAAGGTACATTCAGAGAGTATCCTAATTGTTGTTCTGATCCTCTAGATTTTAGGTCGTGATCTCGACTGATCGATCGGCAGTGAGCGCTTCGTGGCTATCTTGAAATGCTTCCGCTGTATATGATCCGATTTCACCAACATAGCATCCTTATCGACGAACTTGACCTTGCGCTCATCCCCAGCGGGAAGGATAATCGCAAGCTCTGTCCACGGCGGCCGAAATCCCGATGCCAGAAACTCTTCAAATGAAACTTCGATATACTGCGCTTCGCAAGAATACGTGAGAGTAAAGGATGAAACGCTAGCAGGCAGTGGGGAGACCCCATCATCCTCATACCATGTGTTCACGTATTGCTTTCCATTCGAGGAACCTGGTGGTGGAAAGATTTCGACGCCTCTGTAGTCGTCCAATGGTAGGTTTGCCGGATTGGAGTCTTCGCCGATCGATAGAGTCTGACAGAGTCGACCAACGGGAATTGCGCCGCCGACTTTTGCTAATACTGGAATGCTTTCATCCCATTTGGACTCGATCTCCACCCAGTTTCCGGCAGTGTAATATTGGTATGGTGAGTTGAGATTGAGGAATTGAAGCTCTGGGTCTGTGATATCCTTGGGTAGATAGAGCTTCGACGATGAAAGGCCCGGTTCATAAACGCCTCCGATAAGAAGCGAGTCTCCAAGCCAGTATTGCGTCTCTCCATCTGTCAATATACGGTTGTTCCACACCTCTGGATCGTTTTCGTAACCCCAGCCAGTCCATCGTTGAGGCGGGGTAGCGGTCATGTGGCTTTCGAGCGACAGAGAATAAAGGTAGGGTATTAATTCGTATCGTCGCTTGATCGTCTCCCGAATAATTGGCGTTGTCTCCGGATACATCCAAGGTTCAATCACGTCGCCTACGTTGTTATTCTCGGGCGAGGTCTTGAAACAGTTGATTGCGAACCGCGACGAGTATATTCCAAGCTGGATCCATCGTACTAGGAGTTCTGGTGAAGGTTGAGGCCCTTCAAAGCCGCCAATGTCATGGCCATAGCACTTTTGTCAGGGTTAGTAATCGAAAATATAATGACAGCTCGCAGACTAACCTGCATCAAACACATTCCAGCCGTCAACGACAATGCACTGGCGCCCTTCATTCCTTCCCAGCTCGTCATATTGTCGCCACTCCAAGAGCTTGCACAGTAGCGAAGAGTGCCTGCAGTAGCACTTCGGGTAAGCACATATGGTCTTCTGTTTGGCTCAACTTCCCGTGTCGCGTCGTGTGACGATTTTCCCATGAGTTCGGTGTTAAGCGCCCTTCCCCAGAAGCCGATGTCTTTACTGTACTCATTACCTCTATTCTTCAGCAATGAGGCCTCATCTAGTGCGCATTGCCACTTATCGTTCGAGATCGTGTACTCATTGTTGTCATTCCAGATGCAATCGATGCCGATACGCTTGAGATCGCGGATGCCATTGTACCACCAATTGTAGCCAGCCGCGGATGTGAAGTCAATGTGACCGCCGATTCCACTTTCTCCGCCCCCAGCGCTCCATAGTCGTGCAGTTGCACTCTCATTCGTGACGGGATCCGTGAAAAATGCGCCAGCCTTCTTCAATTTCTCATATTCCGGGTGGTTGCCAAGTACGTAGGGCTTGACATTTGCGACGAGGCGGATGCCCTCCTTGTGGTACGCATCCACAAATCCTTTCGGATCAGGGAATCGATGCCTGTTCCAGGTGAACACGTTTCGGGTCTTGGGCTCTGTTTCGGCCACAGTGTATCCAGAGGACATTTGAAAGGCTGAGCAGGGGATGTCATGTTTCTTCAATTGCTTCGCAAAGTCCATGAGTGCGTCGCAGGCTCTCGGCTCATCCAGCATCGAATACTTCATGCCGCCAGCGATGTAACCGAACGCCCATCGTGGTACCAGCATTGGATATCCTACTAAGTCGGCATACCTGCGCACAACATCTTTGATCGTTCGTCCTATGATGATGTATTCTTCTAAACCACCGTATTCCTGTCGGTAGACTTTGTATCGACCCCACATGCCGTCCATCTCGGAACCCACGGAATAGAAACCTCGAGCATGGGAGGTCGAGAATATACCCACGCAGCCATTTGGTGTCGCGTTGATAAGTAGGGGAATGTGTTTGTACATTGGATCCGTGCGATACACATCGTAACCAAAACTGTCCGTAGCTGACAGGACAAAGTGTCGATTGGAAAGATCCATTGGGGCCGGCTTTTCCCCAAGCCCGACGTGGAGTGTTCCCTTGTTGTATTTCGTGTAATGTGAAATTCCAGCTCCGTCTGTAACATACGAGCGATGAGGTAAATCACCGTGTATCGGCGAATCTTGTCCGGGAAATTTCAGAGAGAGGAGCGGAGGACCCTCACTCCAGTCCATGTGGGCCTCAACATCTTGCACTGTAATCGTCCGTGAGGTTGGAGTAGGACAAGACAAATCCCATTTCACATAATCCGGATTCTTCTTCGGAATGGAGGCGCTACGATGAGGTGCAAGTGGATGGCTCGGGGACGTAAAGGTAGTACGGAAAAGCCCGTTACCAAAGGTTTCAAATGTAAATTCGACATTATGCTGGGATGCCCGGAGGATTATCTCGGTCGTATCGGCGGTATTTGCCGAAGCAATTTCGAAATTCTGAGGGGCGTGCTCCTGCTGTGGCATGATGACCGGAAGATAATCGAAGGCGAAATAAATGGGCTCTTGTGCTTTCGAAAGAAGTTCTGTCAAATTTTGCCGTGAATCCTGCACAGTTTTGTTGTAGTTTGCGTTGGGTGAGATCCTTGACTCCTAAAAGCTTGTGTTCTAAGTACAAGGTGGTGATGCAAACGGTGACTGAGTTGTGCTCAGGGATGTCGCGAATTGAACAAATTCAACGATGTTCCGTCAGCTCAAGGAGTTGGGGTTGGAGGCTATTCTAGGTCCGGAGTCGACCCGGTTTTTTGCAGGGGTTCGGTAACTTCGGCCGATGCTAGCCCCGAAACAGGATTCTGGGGTCCCCATGGGGCTTCAAGAGTTTGCTCTTCTACCACGGGCTGTCCTCCAACATCCTGCTCTTACTTTTTTCTTTCAAAAGTTCCCCAATCTTCGAAATGGCAAAGTCCGATAATACCCATGCCATCGAGATAGAAGCTGGCAAGAATGAAGTCGAAACGATCGAGCACAAGCGCGATGAGAACATCCGAGGGAAAGACAAAGCAGCCGAATTGTTGAGTGCGAATGATCGCATTGTCGTCTCGCCCGAGGACAACAAGCGCATTCTTCGGAAAATTGATTTAACCATTCTTCCGATCCTATTGGTCGTATATTGCCTCCAAAGTCTGGATAAAACGACGCTATCCTACGCATCGGTATTCGGTTTGGTCCAAGATGCCAAACTCAACCCCAAATCGGACCAGTACTCCTGGCTCGGATCTATTGTATATGTTGCCCAGCTTGTAATGCAGCCGTTGGTAGCACTCTTGCTGGTCAAGCTCCCAATCGGCAAGTTCATCGGAGTCATGGTTTTCCTATGGGGAGCAATATTGTGTTGCATGACTGCTGCCACGAACTTCGGCGGTCTCATGGCAACACGATTTCTGCTAGGTGCCTTTGAGGCTGCAGTTGGTAAGCTTATCAGTCGAGGGGGTTATTCACCGCTAATATCGTCCCAGCACCCGCCTTCATAGCGGTGGTCCAAATGTGGTATCGACGGAGTGAACAGACCAACCGAAACGCATCGTGGTATGCTATGCTGGGTGTTGTCAACATCCTTGGAAGTCTGTTGACCTATGGGCTTGGTCATATCACCTCTCCACATCTGTACTCATACCAGATCATTTTTCTGTTCTGTGGTCTTCTCACTGTCGTGGCCTCAGTCTTCGTCTTCATCTTCATGCCCGACTCTCCAATGGAAGCGAAGTTCCTGAGCCACGACGAGAAACTCATCGCAATCGAGAGGCTGAGGATGAATCAGATGGGTGTCGCCTCGCGTGTCTGGAAGTGGGATCATGTTCTAGAGGCCTTCTTAGACCTCAAGACGTGGTTTTGGTTTTCCCTTATAATGGCTGTATCGTAAGTACCGACCATGGCGTCCCGAAGACAAAGAAGCTGACGAAATCAAGCATTCCTAGTGGCGGTATCACAACTTTCGGGCCTCTTATTATCAAGGCCTTTGGTTTTAACCAATTTGCGACCATACTTTTCAACATGCCATTTGGACTCGTCCAAATAGTTGCAACCCTCGGCGGCGCATGGCTTGCCACACGACTGAAGAAGAAATCGCCCGTATTGATCCTGCTTTGCATTCCGCCCATAATAGGCATCGTCATACTCTTGGTGGTCGGCAGGGAGAAGAAGCATCGCGCGGTGCTGCTGGTGGGATATTATTTGACCTCCTTCTATCCCGGCATTTCTCCCCTTATCTACTCGTGGTCAGGCCAGAACACAGGAGGCGACACCAAGAGAAAAGTTACAACGGGTATCCTGTTCATTGGGGCCAGTACTGGCAACATCATCGGTCCCCACCTTTTTACACCGGCCGAAGCCCCGCGCTATTCTAGGGGCCTGCGGGCGAACCTTGCCCTGTTTGTTGCAATTGTGGTACTTGTTGTTCTTGCGACGGCTTGGATCAAAGTGCTGAATCGGAGACACGCTGCTACCCGAGTCCAGATGGGCAAGGCGGCAAATGTGGTTGACTTGAGCATGGAAACAACTGAGCAGATGCAGGATGCTGACGAGGCTGCAAACACTGAAACCGGTGGTGTCGGCGACAAGGCGTTTGATGATGAGACGGATCTGAAGAACGAGGACTTCATCTACCTGTATTGATAACTCGCCAATTGGCGAAAATAGATCGAACTATGCCAAGTTACCGCTGACGTATAAATGTATGCTTGTCAACTGCCATCTTCGCTCGTCTCGAGGTTGACTAAGCACTTGACTCGTAAGGCTCTCTGCTTGGGCTATTTCCCGACTCGCTCGCCAAGCACCCCGCACTTCTCAGGGATAGCTTCTCCGCACTCTTCAGCTAATAGTTAAAGACCCTTGCCTCCCGAGGTCAGCTTCGTACGAATTTGCCGATGAGAAGCCATGGACGCGTCAACCTCAGAGGCACGACCTCGCAAACGACGAGCCATCAACGCCTGTGTGGCATGCCGAACTTCCAAAGTCAGGTGCGATGGCGAGCGTCCGTGTCAACGGTGCAGCCTCAACCGTTCTACCTGTAAATACCAAGATACCGTCAAAGATGCGGCGGCTATGCGCCTCGAAGGGCTGGAGACAACTATACAGTCCTTGAAAGACGAGCTCAAGGCCCTCCAGGGCCAACCAACGAGCTCGGATTCCATCCAGTCTTTTCCAACCCCAGCTCCGACCGGCTTTCCATCTGAACTGGGCTCAATTCCAGCGGATACGTTTCCGGCCAATTTTTTACCAACACAGCCCGGCAAAATGAAACGAAATTCAGTTGAGAAGGGTTACATGACATGGGCCGAAGCAACTTTATGGTTTCAGAGGAAAGTGACCCACGTGCATGGAGACCAAACCCAACTAATTGAAGAATAGTTTCTTTTCCGGTAGTGTATAGTTCCCCCGGATCCTTCTACAGCCGGCGTTGACCAAAGAAAAGCACTTTCTTGTTCCCATTTTCTGCGAGAAAATTGACGTCCTTCCCTCGGTAGTCTCTCGCAGTGCTTTTCTCTTCGATGCAATCACTAGTGTTGGTTGCCGTTGCGAAGAAGGCTCAAATTCTGCTGTGTATCATCGACTGCAGTCTCAGCTCCGAGAACATCTCACCGATTCCCTGGTTAATGTGACAAGCCCAGCCACGCTGGAAACCGTCCAAGCTATCGCAGTCATGGCAAGCTATTCGGAAAATGGTTCCACATTGATAGCGATAGCTTTAAGGTTTGCCTTAGAGCTAGGAATCTCAGGTACAGCGGACAAACTGGTAGCCGAAATGTACAAAAGGGCAAGACACGAACCCGTCGGCGCGGAAGAGAAAGAACTTTACCGCACGACGCGGGTATGGTATGGTATTTGCAATCTGGAGATGTTGTAAGTCCTAAAAGCTATTCCGTTTAGCTTCTTCACAACTTAACGATGTACAACAGCTTTTCCCTTGATGGCGGAAAATTACCGGGCATAACGCTCGGCACAAGCTCGCGAAGAATCCGCGCTCTAGTTAATCATCCCGAAAGAACATCGGTCGACATGCGGCTACTATCTCAGGTGGAATTGAACATGATACGTTCAAGTGCGTATATTTCCATGGCGAACCTCTCTCCACCTGCGGAACATTCCACGGAAAATTCTACTCTCCGATCAATTGCGCTTAATACCAAACTGGAACTGGGACTTTGGCTTGACGAGTGGATGATAATCATCTCCGCTGATTCGAGGGCATCGCACAGATCCCTTGCCACGTTGAATCTGCAAATACAATACGAGTGGGCTCTTATTACTCTACATCTGAAAGCCCTGTCGAACTCTGGCGTTGAAAATATTGCCATCATGGATGATTTTCAACAGGGCATGGTAATTGCAGCGAAAGAAGCAGCAGTAAGACATCTCGGCCTTCTTCTGCGAGCTTCATCTACCCCTCCCTCCCCCTCTGGTTCTTCTAGCGTCAACAATCAAGCTGAGCAAGGCAGTGCCTACCTCACTACTTTTAAATGGACCATGGACTTTGTCTGGGCCAAATGTGCCTACTCCGTTCTGTTGGTACTGAAACTCGCCCTTCTTCTGCGTGAGCCACCGTCGAACTTGATTATCCTTCTGCGCGATGCCCACAAGGTGCTCGAAGAACTCAAGAAAATCACTGTGGGGAATGTTTCCTATTTCCAGATCCTGCAGACCAGCATCGAGAAGTGTGAAGGTGCCTTGAAGGAGTACATGGTCACTCAACAAGCCAATATGGAGAACATCACTGCCAATCAAGCGGACATTGCGCTCGAAGAAGCTCGTCCTGCCGGGGCCGAGACCGAGTTCCAGGGATACGCACCGAGTGAATTTGTATTTGAGTGGGACTTCCCCGGTCTCAAACTTCACCACATGCCACTTAGTTGGCATGACCTTTTCACCGACTTAGAGAGTGTCTTTTAGAATTTCTGTGCCCCGATGCTTGGCCGGGTTGCCATTGCCAATGGCTGTCGCGAAGAGAGGAGCGAAGGCAAATTTCCTGGGGAGATTGTAAGACGAATGCAAAGTCTTCAATGAAATATTTCCTAGTTGATGACGCATAATAACAGGACTGCGCTACTGTATTTTTAAAGTCTCCACTTTGTGTACAAGTACTCTAAACCCGGCTTTAAGGCGGAGCGGGCAGAGACGCAGCGGCAAGCTGAAGAAGTAGAGTAGGCAGAGACGTAGAGGCAAGCTGAGGAGACAGAGGGGGCAGAGTCGTAGCAGCAAATTAAGGAAGAATATTTATATATAAAGAGTTTTATAGTATACGTACTCCATTGCCAACGCTTACTGTTCGAACAACTTCTTCGCAATATTGTGTACCGCAGGGTATAGCAGCTTACTGTGTTCTTTACTGTGTTCAGTGCTTGCGTTACCCGCAATATGGCACGCATAAACACCTTATACATAGTATACGTACTATTCTATAAGTTTTATAGTACTAAGAAGTATTATAACTTTAGAATCTTTAAGAGCTTATAAAATATTACGTAACTTTAATAGTCTTATAACTTATAGCTAATATAGTAGTCTTAGTAAGAAATTATCTTACGTTAAGCTACTTAGTCTTATTATTTATAATTACTAACCTACTCTTTATTCTTAGGTTTATAATATTATCTCTTTTTCTCTTAAGTTATACTTTTATAATCTAGCTCTAATATCTTTTAGAATAATCTATCTTTATTACGCTTAAGCTAACTATTTAAAATATAATAGTATCTTTATAATAATTACTTATAAGTAGTATATTTATTATAGTATACTATATAAGTTTAATTTATTAAGTAAGAAGTATATTTTCTATATACGCGCGGGTTTAAAATTCTATAATCTAGAGAATATTATCTTACTAAACTATATAAAGATTAATTATAAAATAAAGAGATTAAAAAAGTTAAAAGAAATAAAGAAAACTAAGTTATAAGTAAAAGAAGATTTTACTAAAATAATACTATAATAAGCTTATCTTACTTATAAGCGTCTATAAATAGTTTATTAGTAGTAGAAACTACTAAAGTAAAAAAAGTAAAAGATCTTTAACTAAAGTATAAAGATAGTTAATAAACTAAAGTAGTTAAAAAAGCTAAAGTAATTAAACTTAGAGATTATATTAGTTAATTCTAAAGCTCTACTTAGTACTCTAATTATTAACTAATTATCTTTTTAAAATTTTAGTAGTAACGCGCTAGAAGTTAGTAGTAGTTTATAAAATTTATCTTATCTTTCTTACTCTTTCTTCTAGTTACGCGAATATTATTATTACGTATTATTTAGATTTCTATATACTCTATCTCTATCTTAGTTAGATTCTCTCTATATAGAAGTATATATAGTACTTATCTTAGTATTTTTTAAGAAGTTACTAGTAGCTTAATTATAAATTAGTTTTAGATTTTTATATATTTTTTATTTTAGAATAGTTTTTCTATTTAACTAACTACTCTTAGTAGAAGTTATTATTTTAAAATTCTTCTTATTTTATTTCTTAGTACTCTTATAAGATCTCTACTTCGTACTTATTATTCTTCTCTATTTTATATCTAAATTTATTTTAAATAGGTATTTTAAGATTTACAGATTCTAGAAGAGATATATAGAATACTAAGTATATTCTTATATTATTAGATAGCTCTAAGTTAGTAGTTAACTAGACTAGTTTACTTAGAAATAAAGAATAGTCTAATCTTAATATAGCTTAGTCTCTTATTAAGTTACTTTATTTATGTATAAGGTATTTGTACGTACTATATTACGGGTAACGTAAGTACTAAATATAGTAAAGAATATAGTAAAGAATATAGTAAGCTATAATACT
>JAFHBV010000028.1:0-156283 GCA_019022785.1 Pseudomonodictys pantanalensis
GGGTACAGCTTTAATTTTGGTAGTCTTCTTGACCTTCTTCAACTTCTTGTCGACAATCATTGGCTCAGGCTCAGGCTCAGGCTCAGGCTCAGGCGGTTCAGGCGGAGGCGGGGGAGCAGAGGCGTTCAGATCAATCAAATCCATCTCGTCATCCATGGGGAAGCCACCTGGTACAGGTGTAGTAACCTTAGGAGCAGCTTCAGGCTCGGACTCGGGAATCACGAGAGGTGGAGTGACTTCTTTGGTCTTTAACTTTGAAGATTTTGTGGTTGTCTTCTTCGATTTGGACGACTTCTTGGGAGTCGCGTCGATGACTTCGATGACAGGAGGCTCTGGCTGTGGTGGAGGAGGCAAGGGCTCTTCTGGCACAGGCTCAGGTTCTAATTCGGGCTCCGGTACCAGGAATTTGGATTTCTTTTTCTCCTGCATCGACTTTAATCTATCGGCAAGTACGCCACCAGACTTAGATGCTGACTTCTTGGTTACCGATGACTTCGCTGTTGCCTTGACCACTGGTTCGTCAGCCATGGTCGCTTCTAGTATGTTCGCTGATTCGTCCGGAATATCCCGAGCTGACTCAGCGACCACTTCGACGGGTGCGAGTACGGGCTCGACTTTCTTGGTCTTGCGGAGAGAAATGCCCCAAGCGCTGCCCCACCCGCCAGTCTCTTCCTTGGTATCTTTCTCGAGCTCAGCAAGCAGATCCGCTGCAGGAACATCTTTGACAAGGTTAAGGAGGTCATCGTCCAGAGCGGGTGGTGGTGGCGGCGGCGGCGGAGGTGGAGGAGCCGGTTCTTCGACGATCAACTTACCCTTCTTCTTTTTCGTAGTCTTCTTGGTCGAAGTCGACGCCAGGAACTCTTTTTCAGCGGCCACACGAGCTGCTTCTGCCTTCTCTGCCTCTCGTTGGGCTTGTTCGGCAGCTTCGGCAGTTTCTTTCGCCTCGCGGTCAAGGCGTTCTTGTTCTTCGCGCTCTTGTTCTTCGCGCTCCTTCTTTTCCCGCGCTTCACGCTCCCTCTTTTGTTTCGCCGTCTCCTTTTTCTTGCTACTGCCCCATATACTTGCACCCCACCCAAAGCCCTCTTCCTCCTTAGCCTTCGCTGCCGCCTCTTCAGCCTCCTTAACCTCCCTCTCAAGCCTTTCTTGCTCTTCGCGTTCTTTGTCAAGTCGTTCCTGTTCAAGTCGTTCCTGTTCAAGTCGTTCCTGTTCAAGTCGTTCATGCTCTAGGCGTTCCGCTTCTTCCCGTTCAAGTCTCTCCTTCTCTTCTTTCTCCTTCGCCTCGCGCTCCCGCTTCTGCCTCGGCGTCTCCTTTTTCTTGATTGTCGATCCCCATATACTACTTCCCCATCCCGAGCTTTCTTCTTTCTTGGCCTTCTCTTCCTCCTCCTTCTTCTTCCTCTCCTCCTCTTCCTTCTGCGCCTTCTCGGCCTCTTCAGCCTCTATCCGCGCCTTCTCGATCGCTTCTTCTGCCTCCTTAGCTTCGCGCTCGATTCGTTCCTGCTCCTCCTTCTCCTTCGCCTCCTTCTCAACCCGCTCTTGTTCCTCCTTCTCGCGCTTCTCGCGAGCTTTGCGTTCCCTAGCGGTCTCCTTCTTGCCTGGCTTTGTTGCCGTCGTAGCAGCGGGGGTAGCGCCCCAGGAGCTCCAGGCGTTCTTGGCTGCTGATGCAGCATTCTCTTCCTGCTTTGGCTCATCGAGATTGATGAGATCGTCCCAGGTGTCCTTTGGCGTCTTGGAAGCAGAGTCTTTGGTGGTCGTTTTGCTGAGCTTGGCACCATCTTCAGTAGGCTCATTCTTCGAACCTTTCTTCTTCTTCTTTGTTGAGAAGCCCCAAAGATCGTCGTCTTGCTTCTTTTCCTCCTCGGGTGGAGGTGCCTCAATAGCCTTCGGTTCCGGCAACTCAGACTCGCCATCCAGTAAATCGAACTTCTCCCCAGGTGGGGTAGGGACAGGGGGCGGAGCGAGAAGAGAGCCCTTCTTGCCCTTTTTACCCTTCTTTGTGAGATTGAAGTTTGCGCTACCCCAGGGATCCTCTTCATCGGGCTTCTGGATTGGTGCGGTCGGGGCTTCTTCGGTGACGTCAATCGGAGTATCTTTCTTCGACGTCTTCTTGCTTTTCTTTTTGCCCCAAGACGGGGTGCCCCAATCGTCCTCTTCCTCTGCCTTTGGCTCCTCGACAGCATCTGGGGCCTGGACTAGCGCTTCCTCTACGACCACAGGCTCCGCATCCGGTTCCGTCAGAGCCAACAGATCAGCCTCCGCTTTGCCCTTCTTTTTCTTCTTGCCACCTCCCCAAATAGAGCTAAAACCCCAGTCTCCGCCCTCGTTTTTCTCCTTCTCCTTGTCCGGCTCTGGTTCTGGTTCTGGTTCTGGTTCGGGAATAACGGGCGGCGGCGGTGGAGGCGGCGGAGGTTCGTCCACGACTCCTTTCTTGCCCTTCTTCGTCTTCTTGGTGTTCGTCGTTGCTGATGCCCAGTTCATCCAGTCATCGCCCTTCTCCTCCACTACCGGCTCAGGCGCTGGAGTTTCGACCACAGGCTCCTCTTTGACGGGCTCCGGAACTGCAGCAGAGACTGAGCCCTTTTTGGTCTTTTTGGTCTTCTTTGTCGACGCAGAGCCCCACGCGCCCCAGCCATCGTCCGCCGGTGGTTCTTCCACTGCAGGGGCAGGCTCGGGCCCGGGGGGTGGCAGCGGTGGGCCCTCGATCTTGGGTTCCTCCTTCGCACCCTTCTTGGTCTTTTTCTTCTTGGCCGAAGACATGCCCCAGCCGTCTGTCCAAGTGTCATCTTCCCTGGCGACTTCGGGCTCAGGTTCAGGTTCAGGTTCAGCTGCTGCTGCTGAGGCAGCGGCCTCTTCTGCCTCCTTCTGCTTAGCCGCTTCCTCTTCCTTTTTCTTGGCTTCTTCCTCTCTTCTGGCAATCTCCCTAAGTCTATCATCTTTATATTTCTTTATGGCCTTTTTCTGCTGCGTTTTGCTCAACCCGTTCAGTAGCTCGGCTGGAGGTTCCTCCGGTGGCAATGGCTCCTCGACAACCGGTTCGGGTTCCGGCTCCGGTTCCGGCTCCGGTTCGGCAGGAGGTGGTGGCTCTTCCGCCTTGGGTTCTTCTTTGCCCTTTTTGCCCTTCGTCTTTTTCTTGGTTGCGGTGGAAAAAGAACCCCAATCATCCTCGGCTGGTGCAACCGGCTCTGGTGGCGGAGGAGGCGTTTGCTCTACATTCGGCTCCTCGATGATTTCTTCAATGGCGCCCTTCTTGCCCTTTTTCTTCTTCTGCGTCGAGAAAGAACCCCAACCCCAGGAGTCGTCCTCCTTCGCAGGTTCGGGTTCGGGTTCGGGCGCAGCTTCGACGACCGGCTCAGGCTCAGGCGAGGTCTCTTCGACGAGAGTGGCACCCTTCTTCTTTTTCTTCTTATCCTTTGCATTGCCAAAGCTGAAGCTCCCTCCCCAAGGGTCCTCATCCACCTTAGGCTTCTCAGGTTCAGGTGCAGGCTCTGGCGCAGGCTCTTCCGCGATGGCTGACACGCCCTTCTTCTTCTTGCCCTTAGCTTTGCTGCCGAAATTGAACCCCCAGCCATCATCCTCGGCCGGATTCTCTTCGGCTACCGGGGCAGGATCGGCGGCTTTGAAGGCATCAAAGTCAAAGTTGAAACCAGACGTATCCTCTGACTTCTTCTTCTTCTTGTCGGTGGAATTCCAAGGATTGTCATTTTTACTCTCCTCCTTGTCCTTCGAGCCGTCGGCGCCAATGTCGAAACCCCAAGATGATGTAGCTTTGCTGCCGCCAGAGCCCCAGCCGGATGTCCAGCTGCCGAGTCCGAAGCCGAATCCTGATGATTTCGTAGCACCGCTGTCGCCGAAGCTCATGTCAATCTTGGGTGCGCCACCTGCGTTATCGTCAAGGGCAATGTCGTCAAAAGTCGTGGCTGGGTCTGCTGCAGGAGGGTCAGGATCCTTGGGAAGTGGAGGTGCGGGATCCGCCTGTAGTAGGTCTTAGCGCATTGCAACGTGTAATTAAGCAGCCGAAATTACGAACCTTTCCCTTTTTGTTCTTCTTCTTCTTCCCCGTAGTGAAGCCGCCCCAGTCGTCTTCGATATTGGCGTCATTCGTCTGATCAGCCCAACTGAGGTCACCGCCTCCGGCAGTTGTTGCTGCTGCAGCTGCGGCATCCTCTTCTTCTTTCTTCTTGCGCTCCGCTTCCTCCTCCTCCTCCTTTCTCTTGCGCTCTGCTTCTTCCTCCTCTGCCTTCTTACTTTTCTTTTTCTTCTTCTTGTTGCCTGTGTCCCAGGCGCCCCAGTCGTCATCCTCCTTCTTCTCGTCTCCACCATCACCACCATCACCCCCGCCACCACCTGCTGCATCTCCACCCCCATCTGCTGGCGGATTTCCTCCGCCGTTGTCACCACCAGCAGGTGCCTCTTCTTCCTTCTTCTTGTCGCCCTCGTCCCAATTGAATGTGTTGTTTTTCTTCGCGGCTCCCCCCTTCTTACCACCTTTCTTTGCGTGTGACTTTACTCCGTCTTCGTTGAAGCCGAAGTCAATATCGGCATACAAAGATTTCTCATCGAAGTATAAAGATGAAGAAGGGGAGGTGTTGCAGCTTATGCGCAAGCAATTGGGGGCAGACGAGCAGAGAGAAGGATTGAGGGAGGGGTAGAGGCTGTATTCTGGGACTTGCGCCGAGGCCAAGGCATCGGTGGTGGTGTAATCAGGTGGCAGATCGGCAAGGGTGTCGTCGTAGGAAGGCGGTGGCACGCCGTAGCTCTGAGGCGACTCAAGCCAGAGCTCTGGTGAGGGCGTCGGTGTTGGTGGAAGGAGTTGCGCAAATTGGGTGGCAAGATGGTGTATCTGAGCGACTGTTAGCTTCGACGCATTTGGATCTGATATGCGAACATGGACATGTAAACAATGGCCATGCGTCTGCGGTCGAACCGTGGAGACGCAGAACGCATAGACGTGGAAAGGGCGATCAAACAAAGCCATGCCGTCATACCGAAACTGCGCGTTCGCGCTTTCCGTCGCGTGGATCCAGGCGATGCATTGTTTGCAAGATATCCTCCAATCTCTCTGCAACCAGCTCGCCGGCTTCTGATTCCCACGCAGTTGGGCTTCCAGAAGCGCAGCTTAGCGCGTCCGGTGCTACTAGGCTCTTGATGCTACCACTCCTGCTAATGCCTGCTTTCTCGCTTCCTGCACCGTCAACCGACCCAGTCCTCGATGGCGGACGGGTCCTTCGTCTCGAATATGTAGCGCCGGCGTCGGCGCGGCGTGAGCTGGCGGCGGGAGACATTCTGCGAGGAACCCGAGTATCTTGAGGCGCGCAAACAGAGAGAGGACGGCGGGGGAGGCGGGCACATGAGCGACTGCGAGGATGCGCGAGGAGTGCGCGGCGCGAGACGAGTGGTGAGGCGGGATGGCGGGCGGCAGAATGGCGGGAGGGTCGCGGCGGGCGAGGTTATCGCGGACGAGGCAATCCGCAGACGTCGTGATGCGTATAGGGTGGTTACGCACAGGAAAAAGACTCCTCGAGCGAATTTCCAGGTGACAGAGGCCGTGCTTGGACGGGGCACGGCAGCGAAAATTCTCCGGCGAGGATGCGGTGCTTCGATGAGCGAGGGGCGCGCTTCTCGTGGTGCTCTCCTCTAGTCGCGGTCGCGGTGGGAGATGCAGGATGCAGCTTCTGGGTCAGCTTGCTAGCTTGGACTGAAGGGGGTCTCGGATGCACAGCTGCGAGCTGCGAGTGGTCACAGGGCTCGAATTCAGTGTGTGTTTGGCGACGGCTCGAGGCTCGGAATAGGCTTAGGTGCACTCAAATCGAGGCAAGACCAGGCCATTTGACGGCCTCTGATAACGATTGGCGTTTCAGCGCGCACTGCAGCCGGGGCCGGTGTCGAAATTCACACCCGGGTTGGCGAAAAGTGAGGGGCTGGCAGCTGGCGCAGCGAGTCGTGAAGCCGCGAAGACGTCGTCCAAGATGTAAACACCAGCGATCAGATCTGGGTTGGCACCTGGTTGGCATGCACGCGTTAAGAGGGTCCGGTCAAGGCGAAAATTTGTTGGCCTAGCTGCCGCTGCTTGCATGAGCCCTGCGAGCCTGCCAGTCTGATGAATGCCGCAGTGCATGGAGGCTTGAGGCCTTCCTTGCACCCGTACGCTTGCCGGATACCAGCGACGCATCAGAAGGCATAGAGGTCCGCCGGTGGACCTATCCAGCCCACCAGTCCCCGCAATTGGCTGCCGCTCACCGCGCCCTGGCCAGCAGCGTGTCGTGGCTGGAGGGCTTCTCACCGCCAGTCCTCGCCGGAGCCTCTCAGCGGGCGTCTTTGGAGCGCTCGCAGACCAGTGGCCAATGGAAATGACGGGCAGCGGTTCGTCTGCGCTGCGAAGCCCTTTGCGGACATGCACGAGTGGCGACTTGTGCGCTCCGCCGGATGCTGTCGCTCTGGAAATGGCAGTAGTGACAGCGACAACGCAACCGTAATGACGATGCTAAGTGGGCTGCAGTGGGGCCTGGGTCGGGCACGTGTCATCTGTCTTGAGAATCTCGAGGGAACGACCCCGAGCCCGTTCACGCTGTCGTGTCCTTTTCGCGATATGCAGCTCGAAATTCCCCATCATAACCTTCATCGAGTTCCATGTCATGTCGGTCAGGCCCAAGACAGCGCAACTGGCACAGGCACTAATGCCCATTGACGATTGGACATCTCTTCACTGCTTTACATATCTCTAACCCTCCAAAACAAGATACACCAAGGAATCACCCCTCTAGTGTCCGACCCGACCGTGCGGGCACACTCCCCTCCGCCTCTCCCAGCTGGGTATCAATACATGGTCGAGCCCGACCGTTCAAACCCAGGGCATGTCCATCCAACACATAGACCTACAGATAGAAAGAAAGTCTCGCAGGAGCAAGAGTAATATCGAAAGCTGCCGAAGCGGCGCAGTGAAGACAGCCGGTCGTTTCGTGAACAGCGCCGCCCAAGCACAAAGGAAATACGGATGGAGAATAGTGATAGTATCTACACGCGGTTCCAGTATAGGAAAGTCGCTAAAGTGCAGCAAATAGGGAATAAACATTACGTGTCCGCCATGTATAAGAGCGGACTGTTCAAAAGGGGAGGCCTTCGAGATCGTCTCCGTTAAGAAGTCGGCGGGCCTCATCGAGTCTCCGTCTCCACTCTTTGCGCTCATACTGGTCGCCAGACGTACTCTGCAAATGAGCGCAAACCTGTTGCAGGCTAGCGGCAACGCCATAGATGAGCTGTTTTTCTTCGTTGCTGAGAGCCAGTCGCGGTTCGTCTTTCGGCGTCTCTAGTAATATGGAGTAGATCTTGGACGTCTGGAGACCTGTGATGAGGTCTCCAGGAGGCGAAGAGCCGCGAGTGGAAACTTGGGTGGGCGATCCGTTGGCGCGTCGCATGTTGATTGCTGAGTCGGATCGAGGAGAAAGCGTAGTCTTGGTGCCGTTGAGCTGTGTTTTGGTGTGAGTTGCGGGTAGTAGTCCTTGGGAGAACTGATCCATGCGCTCGTTGGTCTCGTCGTCGTCCTGCTCTTCTGCAGCCGTAGCAAACGACGCTACTGTCGAAACGGAATCAACGCTGGAGTTGCGCTGGTGGTAAGAGGTCGGCCTAGTCGGAGTAGAATCATCGCCACCAAATATTGCCGTCACCGGCCTGGTGGTGGCCACCGAATCCGACGAGCGCGAGCTGGAATCCGAACTACGGCGGCCAGAGCTATAGGTTCCCATTGCACTGTGCAGGAAGAAGTGCTCGTAGTCGAAGGCGTCAAGCCGGTCTTCGTGACGCTCGGTAGCCGGCATTTCGTATACAGCATCCTCGTAGATACTTAACCCTTCCTGCTCCAGCTCTTCGCCATCCGCGGAGACGAAATCGTTCTCACTCTCTTCTGGGTGGCGTGCATCTTGGGCGGCTGCAAAATCGTCATCATCCTCCGATAGGTCGTACACAATATCAGCTTGCATGGAAGCGTGACGTCCGTTGGTTTCTGGCATGGAGAGTGTGGGCACATACTCTTTACTTGAAGTGTGTGCATGGCCTGTTCTACTGATGGTGGTCTCGGTGGTCGGAGTGGAATCGCTACGCTCGTCCTCGAAGAGAGCTTTGCGCGTGGGTGACTCCAGCATGGTGCCCACGCCCGCATCGGCCGTCACTGGCGACTGCCCACTCTTGTAGCCGTCAGCCGCCGAGTACCAAACCTCAGCAGACGTGAACGGGCTCGGCGCGCGAAGGGATTGCATGCTGCGGCGCCGAAGGTTGTCTTCCTGGGCCCTCATCTTGAGACTGGATATCCGCCCTTTCAAGTCGTTCATCTGGTCTCGCAGACTGCTGGTCGTGGAAGCTGACCGATGCAATCGAGGCGTTTCGTCCTCGGGTAGTGTTTCCAAAACGTTGGGTGGGGACCTGGAGCCGCGAGATTGGGAACGCAACGAGTGTTCTGACTCTTCATGCCCAAGCCCGTTGCTTCGGGGATCGCGCATCGTTTCAAAGCTCCGCGATTCTCTTATCGGGAACCTTCCGTGTCCATAGCCCTCGGGTGACCATGGCCCGCTTCCAACTCCCATGGCACTTGAAGCTCGTTTGTTCGGCATGTTTCTGTTCATGTATGTGGGCGAGGAGAAGGGCAGCGGGACGGATGTTTCGCTCATGCCTCGTGAATGACCTGGGCTGTTATTGGCAGACAGCGGAGAAGCGTGGTAGGTACGTGTTCGCGGAGGGATGGGGCCTATTCCGGCATACAGTCTCCGGTCTCGCTCGCGTGCCATTGAGATCTGTTGAGAGAGCTCCGAGGCCATCTTCAAGCCATTGAACGTCGGCGAGATGACCAACGACTGGCGTGCACCTCTCAGATTCCCTTCCATGACCTGTTCACTGTCAGCCACTGCTCCACCGGCTTTTCCGACATGCATCTTGCACATACATTCAGTCGCTTCTTGGCATTGGCGAGAATCATCTCAGCTCGCCTGGAGTAGAGGTCAGACGTGTAATGGGGATCCTCGCCATCGCTTGGCCATCGGTCGTTTTCGGTGTCTTCGTCGACGGTTGCGCGGACAGGGAACTGGTCATGCCTTTCGTCTTCCTCGTCATCCTCCTCCAACACGACCCCGCTATCCTCGAACATCTCCGGGCTGTCGAACCCCGGCCACTTCATGTTTTCGAGGTCCTCGCTGTTGACGGAGCTGGACGCGCTGCTCAACCGGCGCTGGGACGCACCATTCCAGTCGTGGCCATTGGGATGCAGGAGATTGTCGTGGACAGTAGGGGATGAAGCCAGAGCTTCGTCGCGCATGCCCGGCGCTCTCGAAGTTGCACCCGAGCCGCTCATGTTGCGCAGCGTGGAGCGCGAACTTTGCGCTGATAGTGGTGGGGATCTTATCTGGGGCGAGGGCCCGCGTCGGCCTGGGGGCGCAGCGCCGATTTTGATTGTGTGATTTGAGCGATTCGAGTGCGCGTAGAAGCTCGAGGGCGAAGGGGGTCGCTCGAACTGGTGGTGGACTGGAGAGACGCTCCGGACGTCAACGACATCCGGCAGGATCATGGATATCTCAGAGAGCGTGGGCGAGCGCGGCGACGGCAGGCCTGCAGGCCGCACGGGTAAAGGTGGTAGAGCTTTGCTGGTTTCCATGGCGCGGGATTGGAGTGGTTGACGGTTATATTGGGTCGCAGGAGCTGAACATGGTTGAGGGTACCGAGCCTGGAAGCGACGATGAACAAACGCCGGATGGCCTTTGGCGGTGCGACGGACACGGCGGCGGCGGCGTCAAAAGGTGTCACGGAGATTTGCAGAGCAAGAGAAGACGCGTTCCTGCTGGGATAACAATTTGCAACCAGCTGGGCGGCGTAGGGAGATGAGCATTTGGGCTTTCGGAGGGCCGCACGCACCACCCGCTACATGCCTCAAGGTGGCCCATTAGGGGCAGCCGGCCAGGCACAGGCTAGACGGCAGCGATGTCCCCGGCAAGTGGTTAGCTGGCTCACTATTCTCCGTGCCGGTGACGCCTACCATTGGTCCCTTCCATCGCGCCTCGCGTGAATGGGCCGCTGAAGGGCCGTTACCGTCGACCGCAGCAGGGGCCGCAGTTGTCCGTCCCACCACTCCAGAGTCCCATCCACCCTTCTGCTGATGCTTTGTATAATGCCAATATATATGCGACCAGACGCCGGCGACGCGAACAAGGGGCAAACGCGTTCCCTTTGATGTTGCGGATGCGCAAATGGCTTGGTCGTCCTGTCGTCGCGCAACGCCGCACCGATCCTCGGCGTCAGGTGTGAACGCGTCAAGCCACGGCGTCGAACGGGCGGTGGTCCGCAGGAAGGCTTCGGCCATTTTTCATCTGCGTTATCGACGGGGACTGAGTCGTGTGGCTGGATTCTATTCTATGGCCATATTATTATATAGCCAGGTACCTGGATTGCGGATAAGGGGGTAGCGATATGCCTAGGAAGTCTGGGGTCGCATTCTCGCTTCGCAGAGATCCGTAGCTTGTTATACAGCCTTACAGGCGCCCCGTTGTGATACAAAAGGATTGCTCACATCGCAGCATGAAGCGGGAACACAAGAAATGACGTGTGTGTTCCAATCCATGTCATGTTTGGCATTGCATTGATATGCGTTGCGGCACATGCCTGCCTTTTTATCGTGGCTCATCATCCCAAGTTCATGCGATTCATTCGTAATCACAATTGATCTGCCCACTGGCTGTCGTCTCCGATACAGATCCAATGACGCACGGCGGAGACACATGACCCTGCACACAACGAACACGCGTTTGCACAATGTGCCCACCCACCATAACTCCTGTCCAATGCTTTGCTTCATATAGTAAAACCCATGCTTGAACTACCTCGCTATGCAGCAGAATCTCAAAGCAACCTCACATGAGGTCTTCATCATCGTTCCAGCCCAATGCATCATATATAGATGGCTCTTCATCCTTCTTGGCCGGCTGCGAAAAGGTAGGTACAGGTAACGATAGCTGTGGAAGTGGTGGGTTGGGCGCCCCTTTCGTCGGTGTAGCAAAAATTGCAGGAGCACTAGGAGGAACGAGATCAGGAGGGGAGGATCTGAAACCTTTAGTAGGTGTATCGTGTATGTTGTGCATCGGCAATTCCGGGGAGTACGCTCGGGATTTTGAAGGCGTCGCGAATATCGTCCCGTGGGCGGTAGGTGCGGTCAAGAAAGTCTTGCTAGTCGGCGGTCGCGAGGGTGTCTCAGTAACACCCATACCTTCGAGCTTCCTTGACACTGCACTACGTTGAACAGTACCAGGCACAATTGAGGACGAAGGTTGTACAGCAGATGAAGGTGCTTCATCCGTTCCACGTGGTCGTACGAAGGGGTTGTGATGGTGACGGGGCGTCTGTTCAACCATATCTTTGGTCCTCCGTACGACTCTCGGGGTCGCGGACACTTGTACATCCTTGGTGACCTTCCGGGTCGTGGTTGTTAGCTTCTTCGATCGGCTAGAGGCACTGCTAAGGCTCCGCCGTTCCAGGTCGTCCACGTAACTCCCAGCAGCCAAGCCTCGATTTGGTTTTTTGAGTGCTTGAATTGCCTCCTGCAGGTCTTCCTCAACCCTTTTCTTCTGTTTTAGCTTCGCCGTGACAGCTGCAGAGTGGTTATGTAGATCGATCTGGCGTCCCTTCAGGTGTTTGAATTGTGACATGGCCTGTCTTGCAGCTTGGGATGGGCTGCGTTGGAACGGTATGGCAGACAGTGGTACCTCGCTTCCTTCTCGCTTGATGTTCATCAGCAGAGCAGTGTCGGTGCTTGAACGCGTCAGTGAAGGAGTGGGCTTGCGAGAGCCGGCCTGTCCCATGGTATCTGTTGCAACTCGGCCCAAGGACCGGCGCGGCTTTTTGATTTCGGGTTCCTTAGATTCGCCAAACTTCCGTGACGTCTGAGGCGGTTTCATCGCCTTTCTCTTCGGTGGGGATGTCTGCGCTGGTCCGCCGAGCTTTTTGTTGATCATTCTTGCTTGGTCTGGTAGCCTATTCATATAGAAGGGAACAATGACCTCTATACAAAAGCTCTGTAGACGATCACTGCCACCAAGCTGACCAGACTGTAGAGTCTCCGCATGAGAAGGCTTCGTGTCGAGGTCCAACACCCCTTGCTGCTCGACGGACTGCCAGATGCAGAGTTTGTCCAGCAGCAAGTCGAGCTGAAGCTTGACGTCATCCGGTTTCTTCTTTCGTTTCTTTGACTTGAGCTGAAATTCGACTTGGCTTTGACTCTCCTCGTTCGCTTCTAGACTCTCTTCGGCAGGCGCCTTGTATGTCGACAATGCCTCCAGTGCAATGATCTCAAGGACCAAAATCATCTGAGCAAGCGCTTCCCGAACTCGGAGATCAGCAAGACGTCTCGTAACTCGCTGATCAAGTGTTTCCTCGCCATACAATTCCGAGCTAAGCATATCGGACAACCACCATTTCTTTGCGATCTCTTCCTCCTGGGGGTACATGCCTTCTCGACCCAGTTTGATCTTCTTTTTGGTCTTTCTGGGTTTTGTGGTTCCCGCAGCTTCTTCTTCGTCCGAGAGGTAGCCAGGAGGTAAGGCCTTGACAATCTCAGGCAGCTTCGAGCGGTACTTCTTCTCCTCCGCTTTGTGACTTAGAAGCATGGATCTCATGTGCGTGACGAGCTCGTACGTTGGCGGGGCATCTTCTGCGACAGAGGTGAACGTATTGCGAATGCGAGCGATGGGGCCTTTGGCAAAGTATGCGAGGGATGTCTTGGACATGTAGATTGCATTCAGGTACTGCTGCACAAACGTCTCCAGCTGTTCGTTCGCCGAGGGTTCGTTCGGTACCTCGGGAAGCTGCATTTCGTCGTGTGGGCCGACCGGCACAGGGGTCTCGCGTGTGGCTTCTGGTTTGTGCACTGTTCCCACTTGCTCTTGGACGGCATTAACGGGCTTTGGGCGCAGCATTGATAACTTTACGCGCTTCGCGGCCCTCTCTTCTTGTTCTGGCTGTACAGCAGCATGCTGCCACCAGTCCAGCTCGACTCCATCCGCTCGCCTTGATCTAGGGCAAGTCGAATATGCTTTTAGGTATTCAGGGACCCACAACTCTGTCATGTCTTTCTCCTTTAGCCACCCCGCAAGCTTGCAGATGCTGTAAATGTGTTGTTGGACTCGCTCGATGGCATACAGCGTTCTCTTGGTCTCGAAACGCGCTATGAGAAGTTTCGGGCACTCGTTCTCCTTACCAGGTGCCCCGTTTTCGGACTCGAGAATATCGATAGACGCGGAGAACAGCCGCCCGTGCTGGGGGTGCTCGTCATTCGCGGTATCGAGGAACGTGAGAGGGAGCTGCGAGCGGCCGATGACGCGGACAGGCTTGAACGTTGCCGGCTTATCGTACGGCGACTCGGGGTACGGTTTGATTGTAAAGGGTTGGTCGGACTTCCCGAGGCCGCAGATGGTGTCTCGTTTCCTCTTGCTGGGGAGCTGGGCTTTCGATGCGATTTGGCGCTTTGCAGGCAATCCAAGAACATCCACCACTGGCTTGGAGGCAGACTGCAGCATTGTCTTGGTGGTCGGTCCGTACGTGGCCATCGGCGGCGATCATGGCGTGCGCCGTCGAAGAATGGTTTGCTCTGTTTGAGGTTGGGCTGGTCGCACTTTCCTCGACGCGTTCCTCGCGACGCAGGTGGTCCGTGCCGCTACGCGGAACGTCATCGGCAAAGCCTCCGCGGTTCAGACCTTGCACCAACACACGCCAATGAATTACTCCGCTCTCCAATATGATTCGACTGAACGGCATTAATTTCACCAATCTCGTCACTGGGTTTCTGGGCAGAGACGTATTCAGTCTATGTGCTCCAGATCAGACCCCTTCAGTACATAGAAAGAAATTCTGAACCAGCTGTACAAGTACATGAATGACACACCACGCCATCCAAGCCATTTACGTGGCAAACTTCTTCCCACCGACCCAAACGCTCTCAATGTCCATCGTATTCGAAATGTTGACAAGCGGGTTACTCTTCAACAAGACCATATCCGCTCGCATCCCCGGAGCAATGAACCCTCGGTCATCCAGACGATGGAACATGGCAGGAACTCTCGTCGCAGCATTGATCGCCTCGGCCGCCGACATACCAATCCCGACAAAATTCTGGAGCTCTTCGTGCAGCGAGAGTCCGAAAGGAAGAGAAATGTTTGCCTTGATGGTCCCTACAGCATCCGTTCCGGCCAGCATTGGAAGGCCAGCATGATACATTGCCATTGCATTAGCCACCACGTTGCTCCAAGCAGAGACATGTCCAAAAGACGGGGAACCCTTTGGTCGCAGGAACGCCGCGACCGCTGGATTCGTGAACATGAGTCGATGGATCGTCATGGTAGGGGTGACGAATTGCCCATGGTGTTTGATATCGAGGAAGTCGGAGTACGACAGATTGCCATCGTCTGGTGTGTGCTGGAGACCGTCGGAAAGCGATGCTATGGCTTGGAGGTACGACTCCAAATCTGAAGCGTGCGACATTGTCTGCTGTCCTCGAGCATGTGCAGCCTTTACCAGCGCAGCTTGCATCTCAGGAGACGGACCGTTCGTTTCCACGGTGATCTTATAGTAATCCGAGTTGTTGCCAAAAGCCCAGCTGACGAGCTCATCTGGATCGGAATTCGGGTAGACTATCTGGTCTGCCGGCACGCCGAAGCTGATCGAATGGGTACTGTTTGGACCCACGGCTGGAATGCCAGCTGTACGGACGTCGGCAAGTCCCTCCAGGCCGAGCTTCTTCAAGACTTGGCACCCAGTGTAGTTACGGCACGCCATATTCATGGCAGTGGTAACGCCGTAGGAAGTAATTTCTTCGACATCTTGAGGCTTGATGAGATGGACGTGGCTGTCGATCAGGCCCGGTATCAGGAAGCGGCCGGTGCCATCGACGGCTTTTGTAATGTTATGGGGACAGTCCGAAATTTTGTCGTGGTCGATTATGACGGTTCGCGGCTCGGTCATGAAAGCACCATCGAACACGCGCACGTTTTCGATTGCGATTTTTCCGAGTTCCGCAGAAGTCGAGCGGGGGACATACTTCATCTCCGCCGCATCTGGCTGGGAAGCGAGGTGGTGAAGACAGCCAGCGCAGTGCGACAAGAATAAGCAAAAGGAGGAGAATAGTACCAAATTCATGGTGAAGAGTGTATCTGGAAATTGGGAGAGTTCGCTGTGCAGTATCGAATTCGAGATCAGACTTTGCCGATTTTATAAGTCCTTCATCAATCAACTGCGCCATCTCTGACGCAATATGGCGGTCGTAATTCAGGCCTTTTCCATTTCAGCAGCCTCCAATTCATTTGATCATATCTACTGATTTCACCCGCGAGGTAGGAAGAAGCCATAGAAAAAACGCCACACCTCGCTCTTTAAACCGAAGTCGGCTAGAGTAATGCGGGCGTCGGGTTACATTTAGGACCGCCATACCAGATCTACGGGACAACCAGAAATGGCCCCCGGTCTAACAGCGCCTCCTACGGCGCTGCTAATTGGGATCTCAGCCGCAAACACCGCGCAAGCAGTTGCTATTTCACGGGGCTGGAGATATCTCATGAACGTGTATTTCGTCCGTAAACACAATGGCACCATGATCCGCAGATGCCGGCAGCCTAATCCATTCGGACCGACGAGATGTACGCCTCCAATTACTTATGAACTGCAGGTCCTCTACCTCTTCATCCGACTAATACGAAGCATCCAAGTTGGAATTGCCCAGGTCGTATTTCCACTTCTGGCCCAGCGCAGAAGCTAAACCTACGAGAAGTAAGAGGCGTGGGTGTAGGCACTTGCTACCAGGCTATAAATACGAAAACAAGACGGGAACATGTCGAGTGGCCAGGGTCTCCGCAAATCTCACGCTAAAGTACGGAATGGTTGTACTCGATGCAAGCAACGGCGAGTAAAGGTACGTCCCGCACACGCCAGCACCAGGAGGCCCTTTTTGTTGGAATAATGGGAGATCTGTGCACATCCTTGCGCGGAAGGCAGTCTGTATACCGGCATCCTGGTTGCAGTCAGGGTTAATTGTCCTTCGAGAGGCTCCCGTTCTTACAGTCTGCCAGTGCATTCTCACCAGACACCTCTCGATGAATGAAACCCGCTTGTTGACACCTTCTTAGTGTAATCTTCAGGGTCCCGTGTGCTCTAATTGCTCCCGCCGAGGTGAAGCATGCAGCTACTCGTCCGCATCCCAACCGGCCGCTATCCCAGCACCCATCCCAATCCCACCGAGTAATAGATCAATCAAACCCTCCCAGCTAGTCTCCCGAGGCTTCCTGCAAGTACCGTTAAGCTTTCCACTCCGTCTGTTCACCAATACCTTTATGCCACACACGGCGAGCTTCTCCCTCTCTGCGCAAGAAGCCGCAATATGGAGCAAGGCTTTAACTCAGCAGTGCATGCAAGCCTCCTACGTCCAGAACGGCCTAAAAGCTCTCTTCTGGCTGCACGAGCCAGCAAGCACAGGAGATCTGCTCAGCACTGGGAACCCCATAGCGCTGGATCCCGTCAAGAAGCAAGCACTAGCCTACACGCACTACCTCGAAGCGTCAGCAAGCTACCGGGACACGCCCCCCTCCATCGACGCTGGGAACTGGTTCGCAGTAATGGTCTTCGGTATTGCGGTAGTTGTGTTTCACTTTGCAAAACCACACTCGGCCGAGTTCGAGGGCCCGTTCGATTACCTCGAGACGGTGCATGTACTGCGCATGTCGGGTGGCATGGCTAGGTCGATCTTCCCGTTTCTGGTTACGAGCGACCTGTGGCCGTCCATTTGGCTGAGAGTTTCGTCAAGTCATCGGCACCTGGACGATCTGACGAGACGCGCACTAGTGGACCTTGAGATGGTGGTCCTTGCTTCAGGGCAGGACGATGACACAGCTGCGAGGATGCAGGCCTTTACGCTGCTCAGGGGGTGGACAAATGGGTGTGGGGGTTATCCGCAGACTTGGCGGGAGTATATGGACTTTCCCTGTTATGTCTCCGAGGAATTCTTGAGGCTGCTGGCGAGGGAAGATGATGTTGCGCTGCTCATCTTTGTTCATTGGTGTGCTGTGATGGGACAAGGATCGAGACGATGGTATCTGGAGTCTTGGCCGAGGAAAGCCGCAGCTTCTGCTGTGGGCAAGTTGAAGGCGCCGTGGACAGAGGTGCTTGTGTGGTCTAAGGCTGTGCTCGGGTTGGAGTTGTCTGAGAACGGGATCGTTGCAGAAGGCATGGCGGTTTGAGATATTCCACCCACAGCAAGTGGTTACACCCTCGCTAGCCTCTGGCTCTTAGAGTAGGAATTTACAAAGGCCTGTGGATTAGGGAATGCGCTCTAGGACCAATGGGCCTGGAGCCGAGGCATAGAGGGATGGAGTCCAGGCACATACTACGGAAATAAACATGGGCGCTGCACACCATACAACACAGCCCAAGCTCGAAGGGGCGCAACTATATCTGACTATAGTCTGGGCCTCCCTCAAACGAAAGAGTCTGCGAATGGCATGTCTTCATTCATAGATTCCGGCCTATCATAGGCGGAAAAGGCACGATCGGAGAGTGAGGTATGCGGTAAAAAATGTTGATTTCAAACGTAAAACTGGCCACCGACCACACCGGCCGAGGGTCCAATGCAAAAGTAGCAAGCAATGCCACAAGCCCAACGAACAATGCCAAACAAATCCCGAATGCGAATTGATGCACGCTAACATAACGCATGAGTCATTACAAACAACTCTTCTCGGGTACAAATCGATCAGGTCTATAGACATGCACGCCATATATCGTCTACGAATGCTTTCTAGACAGCAATTCCCCTCTTCCTCCATCCCCCAGGTCCCCTCCAAGCATACACCCACAGCCCCATGGCAACCCACACGCTAACCGCCATAGCCCAAAACGTCGACGCATAGCAGCGCTTCCCATTGCACAGCACATCCTCCGGATCCTTCTGAATCCCAGGCTCGCCGTTTTGGGCGCCGCTCTGGTACACACTCGCGTAGATGAAGCTCCATATAGTCGTTCCCGCTGCAGGAGTCATAGCTAGGATACCCCAATTCGTGCCAAAGTTCTCAACGCCCCACACCACAGACACAACGATCGGGGCCAGTGAGAAGACGGCGCCATAGCCCGCACCGATCAAGGCGGATACCGCGGCGAAGCGTGGGGTGTGGTTTTGCACAAAGCCTGAGGCGAGGAGGAGTTGGCCGAGGGAGAGGATGAAGGCGAAGGTTAGGAGGAAGGTTATGCGGGAGAGGCTGAAACTGCGGGGTCGCGGGTTGAGAGATGAGAGAGAGGCGAGCGAATTGGCGACGGAGTCAGGGCCACGGCGGTGTTGGTGGGTTTGTGCTACTGGGGCTAGGATGTCGGAGAGGGTGCCAGTAACTATGCGCGCTACGGTCGATGTGATGGCTACGATGGAGACGTGCGTTGCGGCCGTGGTGGTTGCGGCAGTGTGCGGAGGCTCGAGGGTTCCGATGATGGTTCCTAGGTTGTTGATGAAGGCTTCGCCGGGGCCGGTGACGAGGAAGAAGCCTGCTGCTAGCCACCACATGGTGGGATCGGAGACGTAGCGCCGCGTCTCTTCATTTAATAGCCAGGTCTTCTTCCTCTTCTCCTCTTCGGCGTGTGCCTTTAGGCGCTCAGCCTCTGATTGCAGGAAATCGAATGTGGAGTCGGATAGGTCGCGGGGTTCCATAGTGCCATAGCCGTGGTCATTGGCTGCCTGGGTGAAGAACTCGTCTTGTGCAAGGAGGCCTGATCGCTCCAACTCTTCCACTGCTTCATCGATCATCTCCTCCTCGTCTACGATCCTGAGCGTCAAGGTGCCAATGGCTCCCACCACGAGCAGCAATATGCCAAGGAACAAGAAGTACCGATGAACATCCACGTCTCCTCGGCTTCCGTCTGGGTTCGTTTGGTAGAGCAGGCGGCTTCCGATCTGGCTTTGCCACATGCCGCTCAAACCAAAGGCGGCGATTGGGATGGCTAGCGCGACGCCTTTGGCGTTCCCTCGCCCAAAGTTCTTTGCGCACGTTGTGACGGCGGAGAGGTACATGCAGCTTGTACCCAGCCCAACCAGGATGAAGGCGAATACCATGACGCCAAACGGCCAGCCATGGCCGTCCGCGGACGGCGGCGGCCCGCTCTTGTATGCGAAGGCGGCCAGCAGGTAGCCCAGCCCGAAGAAGGCGCCAGAGAGCCCGGAGGGTATGCCAGGCCCCAGGCGATCGCACAAGTATCCAAAGGCAGGCACGGGCAGGTACATGCCCAGCTCGGCGCAGATGCTCACGATGTTCACCTGGAACTGCGTGTAGCGCAGCCTCGACTGGAACATGTGGCCATAGAGCGAGTAGGCCGTGATGCTGCCGGCGCAGAGGCAGTTGACGATGGCCCAGAGGAAGCTCAGCCACCGTACGACCTCGCGCTGCAGCCTCTCGCGGTCGCGTTCCATGATGCCCTCGGCTACCTGCTCGAAGAAGCTGCCGGCGTAGCTGGTGTCCTGCGAGTGTCGCGCCGAGTCGTGTTCGGGGTCGGGCTGCAGGAGCGGGCGGCGTGGCGAGTTGTAGTCGAGCTTGTCGATGCCATTGCTGCTGTCCCGTTTGGGGTGAGACGGAGACATGGCCGGTTTCGGGGCGCGGATGATCGGTGTCGCGTGAATTCACTGCGTCATGGCTTCTTCGGGGGGAAAGGGCGGATAAACAAAATGAATAACGATACTGGCAGCAGGCAAGAGCGCAAAAGGAGAGACCGGTGGTCCTGCACCCCAAAGAAATATGGGATGGAAGCCTGCTGCGGTCGGACTGCGCGGTGGTGTTGTCGCGAGTGATGGCGTCAAGGCGTCAAGCCTGACAACGAGGCACCCTGCAGCCGCTGATTGGCCAGCCCTGCGCGATCCGCGAAACAAATGCTCTGGAATATCACCAAGCTGCAAACTCGTCCACCATAGCTTAACCGCCCTTGCAACGCGACGCAACGCAACCATGCCTCCCGCCCAGGCCGCCCACGTCAACCTCTCTCCGGCCGAGCTGTCCTTCCTGCGCTCCACCCTCTCGCAGACCCCGCCCATCCGCCTCGATGTCACCAAAGGACCCAAGGACTTCCGCTCCATGCGCGCAGAGTTTGGCGTGCTACCAGGCGCAAACGGGAGTGCGCGTATCGCACTAGAGGATGGGACCGAAGCACTGGTCGGGGTCAAGGCAGAGGTGGAAAAGTCTCCATGGCGGCCCAACCCCGCAGAGGGTGGCATGCTCACAGTAGCTGCTGGGGATGTAGTGATGCGAGACGAGGATGAAGAAGACGGGAGCAAAGCCAAGGGCCAGAACTCATGGGTTGAGATGAGCGTCGAGATTCCCGGCTTCCGCGAAGACGACGCATTGCCCGTCTTTCTGGCCTCCATGCTCACCGAGAGCTTGCTGGCAAGCGGCGAGCTCAAGGACAGGCTCTACATCAACAGCCGGTTCCATTGGAAGCTATACATCGACGTGGGTGGTGCCTTCCACATTCGGGAGTAAACACGCTGACGCATGCCAGATCCTTCTGCTCTCCCCACCCCTCTCGTATCCGCTGGCCCTCCTCTCCATGACCACCCATCTTGCGCTGCTCACCTCCCATCTGCCGGCCTTGAAGTCCGAGCGAGACGAAGATCCGCTGTTTGACGACGATTGGGATGCAGCGGTCCCCTTATACCCAAAAAGTTCAGCAATAAGCGCTTCAAGTGCACAAGCCGGCAAGCCTCCCGTTATCATACTCGCCATGGCCGTCGGACCAAACATCATCTTCGATCCATGCATGGAGGAGCTGGCTGTTGCGGATGCCGTGCTTGCCGTTGCTTGCACCAACACGACTTCCTCCCCGACTGGCGCGCGCATTGTATCCATTCGCACCATCGACCCTCCATCCCACCTCACCCCGCCTGGGATTCCCAACTCCATGAACACTGCAACGGGCGGTACAGCGCCGGCCTCCACTGCAGATGCCTTGACTCAGCGTGAGCTGCTCGCTGGTTCTGGCGTATGGACGCCGCCGCGGGGCGGCATGAAGAGGGCATTGGTGTCACAGCTCGTCAAGATGGTGGTGGAGAATGGTGGTGTGGCGGAAGAAGTCATCACTGCATTGCAGGCGATTGAGGTGGGCTGAAGAGCTGGTATTCCGACTGGGAGAATTATGGATAAACTTGTCTCAGCGGGCTGGTGTCTTCGGGCGCTAGATTTAGGCCCACGCATCGAACTACACTTGGCGACCTTCGGCCCGATCTCTTTCGTGGTGCGTGGAGGATGAATTACGTGGATCGGCCAAGGCCGCACTTGGTCATGGTTGCAACGGTGCGACCACGTATCCTGCGCGAGCTTCTTGGTACTGAAACCCAAGAAGACTTTATCGGTCTGTGAGACGTGGTTTCCATAGGCAAATGCCGTTTGCCAAGTTTGAAGGCTTGCCGTTGGCGAGAACTTCACCATACAAGAGTTTTCAGCTCTGTGTTAGCTCAGGCCGCCAAGAGCAAAGAAATATACAGCTGAAGAACATCGACCATGGTCCAGCCATTCTAGGCCTATTTCATCTGTCCATAATCGTCAATTGTCCCCCTTTCTTCCGCTTCTTACCCTGCCGCTCATACGAGCCATCTCAACGTACCATTTTCACAACCGCCAGGGCTTAGTCAGCCACCATTCGAATATCAAGGATGTGGGGTTGGGAGACGTGCAACGTCGTGAGGTGCAGTTTCTGGATAGACTGGAGTATGTTCTCCGCCTCGTTCATTCCAGATTCGCTGACCCGACCAGGCCTCGGCAAAGTCCACGGTGCAACATTGACACTCCCCACTCAATGGGCTCTCATTCTCGGCGGAGCCCTCACGATATTCTTCAAGTTAGCCGGTGGTTTCCTGTGGGAGCTAATATGCTACTGTATCCACCAGATAAACGCTTCACCTCAAGGCCAGGATGACATGTATCATCAGTTCCAACTCGTCTTACGCAACCCTGAGTCGTCCTTGTTGTCCGCTTGGAAGCTTCTAAAAATTGGCTTTGCTCATAGAGGGGCCAGATTCGACGCGTACAGGCGATCTCTATGGCTCATCCTACTCGCCGGGCTCCATTCACTGAGCTTTTGGCTTGCTAGTGTCTTGATTTCCACACTCATGTCCCAAACCGATCTAGTACAGGTATCGTTGCACATACGCACCCATACCGAGTACTGCTAATGGTTTCAGCAGTAAGCGCACTCGTCATCCTTTGTAAAATGTCATTTTGAATGCTCGTGCCGATGTTCGCAATAGTTTGCAACCGGTATCTTTGCTAACGAGACACTGCTGACAGAGTTATACCGGACACATGCGGGTGGATGAAAGTAGTGCCTCCCAATAACCTCAAGGACGACGAGGCCTTCCAAGCCGCCAATGCCCTTCTCGTCATGAGCCGTTATACCTTCCGACGCAGTGCTAATTACGCCAAAACATGCTATAGGGATGGAGGGGACAATTCGACTATCTGTGGTAATTACCTACAGCCCACTATTCCTTACAATATTACCTTGACAGCACCGTGCCCATTTGCTGAGATATGCAATGGGCCAGCCATTTCCATGGACACTGGGCTCATTCGTTCGGATATCCACATGGGCCTGAACACCGCTCCGGAACAGGCTGTTTCAGTACGCAAAACCTTGACGTGTGCTCCTTTGCTGGGCCAAGACTATACCGATGGGTGGTTCCCAGTGCCGGAAGACCTACTTGGACCGGGTGTATTTCCAAATGGAACGCTAGCCATAGGGTACAAGTTCGGTTCCACTTCACCCTCGGATGTGGTACCCGACCCATTACCTCAGTTAACCTTCAAGATGACCGATGTAGGATACAAATTCGGTGGCGATCCGTATACTCTAAGGTAAGCTCGATGGCCTTGCCGGGTTGTCCCCCAAGCCTCTAGAGCCGGAGGACTCCTTACTGGCGATGCTGACGTCTTCAAGCTCGCTGTTATCCTCCACGAATGTTAAAGATCAAGTGCTATCCTTCGCCGAAATTTTCGACCCGATACCAGATCTACAATCCAACACATCGGATGTCACACTCGTGAGCTTGATAAATAGGATAGTTTATCGCAGTGCTGTTACGGATCCATGGTTCAATGCCCAGAATTGTACGACAAGCGAGACAGCATTACTACCGGAGGTATGCGAGGCAACATTTCCCATGTCTTTTCTGGGCTGCCAGGAGAGATATCAATTCTGCACCGCAGATGGCAACGTTTGCTCGCCATTGACCAGCATCGATAATCTCTCCGTCGATTTAGACGTCTTCTCAAACTTCAGCCCGACGCAGAAAGCGTTGTTGACGCTGTTGGGAAAAATAGCTTGGGGAACAAGGTTGAATTTTCAACTTCTCCTACTAGGTCGCGAGAACTTGGTCGCCAACGAGTACCTCTGGGATCCAAGCCGCATGACCGGAGTTTCTGCTTCATTACCCCCAGACCACTGGCAGAGAGAAGTCATCAACTGGATGAACACAACTCTGGCCACTCTGCAAAGGTTTCCATATACGTTTGCACGGGCCCCACAATTCGACATCGGCCCTGGTCTCCCAGTCCTTCAATTTATCGAGAAGCCAGATGATCTAGAGACGCAACTTCTTTGCCACAAGGTCAAAGTGCAATCCAAAGCCCATACTTCGTTTTCCGTTCTTCGGCTCTTCACCACCATCGCTCTCGGTATGCTCGTTACGCTGCTTGCCTGGATAGTCCCCAGACTGACAGCGTATCTCCAACAACGCACTGGGAAGGGCATGTACAAGCGCCTCGAATGGATCGAAAACAGCCCCTTCCACCTCCAAAGAATAGCTGCCGAAGGCCGCGGTGTCGGACCCTGGAATGGCAGGGAGAAGGACGTTCCAACACTTGCGGAATACGGTCATCTTTTCAATTTGACTGGCCTATCTCTCAGGGGCAGGTGGAACCACATTGAAAGTTATGAGGTGGCCACTAAGACAGAGGGGCAACTTGAGGAGGTTGAGTTGGACACTGTCATGGGTGGCAGAGATGGGTCGAGGTTAAGTGTGGTTAGTCGGGAGGATGATGAGGTGCAATTATTGCGTGGCTGAGTCTGCTAAACACTATTACTGCGAGTTTTCGCACCCGAGTGGTCACTCTCATTACCCTGGGTGGCTCGCATCAGTCTGTGAATCCACCTAAGACTGCCCATGTTCGCGAGATACGAAACTAGCTATTCTATCGGACGTGGAAAACCGTGGTCCTGCAGCTGGCGGCGATCGGCCTGCAGGTTTCACATACCTCCAGACCAATTGACTTCGGCAGCTAGCGAGCCTGTAACCGCCCTCATTGGCCAAGTCTACGTGGCATTCAGTTTAATCGGGAAAAAATTGGTTTCCGTGGTATCATCAAGTCTATCCAAAGCCCTCGCTACACTACTCCATTCCCATAGGCTCCGTGGCTGATGCCAAGACATCCGGCTGGCGGCTGGCGTGCATCTCGCCCTCTGCCACAACTCAGCTTCCAGCGGCTCCTCTTTCCCGCTCTCCAAATAAACGAAAAGTGGTCCACAGAACTTTCTACCTTCGTCGTTATGTTTCGCCCTAGCCCAACTCCATCCTACTCCTATCTGACCAACACTATTCCCACATCACGGCCTTCAACCTGACCTCAATAGACGTCAACAGGTTATACCGCAACATAGATGTTGTGGTGGGACGGCTGCGATCTGGTTCATTGCGGGTTCTGGATTAGTTGGAGTCAGTCAGTCCCGAATCGATCTCTCGAACCTCTCTCGCCCAGACTCAGGTGCCGGTGCCTTTAACGGATCCACGCTTACCCTGCCGTACCAATGGAGTCTGATACTCTCTGGCTTTCTCGCTCTTTTTGTCAAACTCGTTGGTGGCCATCTTTTTAGCATAATTTGCTATATGCTTCACCAGACCCGGTCTTCTTCTAAGGACGAAGATGATGTATACCACATCTCTCAAGTTATTCTGCGAAATACCGAGTCGGAGCCAACGCTGGTCTGGAAGCTAATGAAAGCAGCATGGGCACACCCAGGAGCCCGCATAGAGGCTTACTCGCGGTCCATGTGGCTGATCCTATTCGCTATGCTCCATGGGTTGGGCATATATGCCGCCAGTGGTCTTTCTTCAGTCTTCCTTACGGGCAACAAGGAAGTACAGATCGTGCCAAAGAACTGCGGATGGCTGAAAGAACCACCCTTGGACAATGCAGTCGCGGACATGAACGAAACCAATTACGAGGCTACCAATGCATTAATGGTCATGAGTCGTTCCGGCTACCGTCGCAGCGCGAGCTATTCCCGTTCATGTTATCGTCATAACGACCAGAACTCCACATCGTGTGACACATACATGCTACCGACCCTTTCATTGAACGTTTCCCGTACGGACGCCTGTCCTTTCGATCCCAAAATCTGCAAAGGCGATGGATTCACAGTGGACACGGGCCTGATCAGGTCCGACAAGCATCTGGGTGTTAATACAAGACCAGAGGATGCTTTATCACTTCGAAAAACGATGACGTGTGCCCCACTTGCAAGTGAGAAATATACAGATGGATTCATTACTATACCAGAAGAATTCAACGATCAATGGGACGCCCCTCCAGGAATAACCTACATCGGATACAAGTTTGGACATCTTGTTAACATTACTAAGGATGACCCTTTTTATGAGTATACCTTAGTCAATAATAATTACTATATCAAGATAGGGGATCTAGGGTACTTTGTGGTAAGTCAGCTTCTGCCTCTTTGCTTGCTTTTAGCAATTTTTTTATGGGTTAAGCTGGGCCATAACGGCACTGCATGCTGACAAACAACAGGTGGGCCACGTCGTTCCTAAACTACGAAGGCGACCAAAGCCGCTCCTTCGATCCGATTTCCGCATTGTATTCCAATGACTCGGACCTTATCATCGTAGCGCTATTGAACAGGGTCGTCTACCGAGACCCCATCGACGATCCGTGGTACAGCGCTCAGAATTCCACGGAAGACGGTTACGCGACAACCTTCCCGTTGACTCACATGGGTTGCCAAGAGCGCTATCAATTCTGTGCACCAGATGAAGGCCATTGTTCCCCGCTCACTGGTCTATATGGCATCAATCCCGACGAACAAGCATCGCCTGATCTCACGCCGACCCAACATGCCCTTCACTGGGCAAAATAACCTCGTGGCCACCGAATATCTATGGGACGACGGGTTCGCCTTCGGAGCATCAGCTGCCCTTCCATCAAATCAATGGGAGATTGAAGTGCAGAATTGGATGAACACCACCCTGGCAGAGCTTCAGCGCGCCACGGTCGACTATGTGCGACCTGCTACCTTGGATGTCGCGGCTGGGATTTCCATCGAGGACTTTATCCTCCCACCTCAGGACCCCGTCCTACAGCTTCTCTGTCACAAAGTCAAAATTCGCTCGCAGACACACACATCCTTCTCTGTGGCGGGGATATTCACACTCCTCGCCATCGGCCTGCTCATCATCGTTGTGAACCTCTCGCTATCGAGCGTTTTGGGCTACTGGCGACTTCGGACGAGCAAGGGACTTCACAAAAGAATGGAGTGGATCGAGACAAGTGCATTCCAGCTCCTGCGAATGGCGGCAGAAGGACGTGGAATCGGACCGTGAGTTGGGAGGGAAGACGATGTGCCTACCTTGGCGGAGAGGGGCTACAAGTTTAATCTAAGTGGACTGAGCTTGAGGAGCGGACGGGGGAGTGTGGGTGGCTACGAGATGGTTGGGAAGCTGGATAAGGACAGCGGACGGCTGGAAGAAGTTGAATTGGAGAGTTTTACGGGTGGAAGAGGGGGCTCAAACATTGGTTTGGGGGACCAAGACGACGTCAAAGTACGGCTTTTAACTGGGTGACCAGAAAGCCTCCCATTTGGCATAACGACGTACCATACTGTGAACATGTAAGGGTATGCGCGGTGTTCGGGCTTTCCGCACGAGTCAATGATCATGGCATAACTGATATTCAGTGACGTGTACTTCAAGACTGATCAACACCCGGCTCGCACCCATTGCGTACCGCGTGCCTCCCCAAGGTCTCGCTAGCAGTCTTGCATTCAAGGTCCTTCAGTTATCTACCCCAAAACCCAGAATCACCCGTCCTCGGACAAGCATGGAAAAGCTGGAAACAGGGGCACACGCACGGAGCATTCTGATAACCTAAAAGGCCTGGGTGAACTCAGGCCTCATCACCCTTCCCTTCATGTGTGCAATCTACTTAATCTCCAATTTACCCTTTTAATGCTTCACCAGCGCAAACCTCCCACACCACATCCAGAACCTCACGATACCAAATCGCGCCACTCACAAGCTCACACGACCAACTATGGCGGTGCAACTCGATGTACAAATCAAGGACTTCTACGGGATTTGGTCGCACTCGGGTCCCCACTTTGCCTGTCAGCATTCACTTCGACCACCGACCGGGAATACCGCTCAGCCTCGTATTTGCCAGACACCAGGGCTCGGGAAAGCAAGGCTTCTGTAAGCGGACAGCGTGCAGCATCGGGGTTCGTGTTGGTATGCAGGAACCCACGTGGACATTTTTCGGGTCTCCCCGAGCCGCAGGCATGCTGTACGCCTATTCTCATGACGCAACCGACGATCACGACATGCGCAAAACATGCGCAGGTTTCAAAATTATTCATATACCTCTTGGATGATCTGGTGTGGCTATGGGGACATGAAGATGTCTAAACCTTGAATGGAATCAGCTAATATGCTGCCCAGGGAAATCGGTATGTGGAGATCAAGATATCGGATACGGTAGACCTGCCCGGCAACGATTTCGGTATCCAGACAGACACATCGAGCATGACACGTAGGACAATATATGCTATCTTCAACGGTAGATTAAATTCTGTACTTTCGAGACGCCTCCTAAAATGCACAGGCCAAAGATCTAGACGAGGGAATCTTCAGCGCCCTAGCCGCCTTTCTTGCAACCCAACGTCACGCGCAATGCCTAACAAGCTTCACAGCCTGACTGTTTATCTAACCATGACCGAGAAGCCTAGACCCAGTCCCATGAAACATCCACACCTATGATACATTTGTTGCGCTTAACCAGAGAACTCCTTGACATCCGACGTCTTGCCGGGGATGAGCGCCAATGGCACGATGCCCGAGACGTGCATCTCCGGGCCGTAGACGTGCATGTCGAGGCCGAGCTCTTGGCCGACGCTCTTGATGTTCTTGAGGCCCTCCTGGTAGTTGGGGCCGGCACGGCGGATCCAGATGTGGACGTTGTGCTCGATGAGGAGGGGTGCGACTTCCCTCAGGGCGCGGATGACACCCTTGAAGGTGGAAGCGACATTGGTGAAGTTGGCAATACCACCACCGATGAAGAGAACCTTGCCCTCGGCGTGTTGGGGGGCGCGGAGCATCAGGTCAAGGACGGTGCGGGCGTAGTGGAAGGTCTGCGTCTCGGTGGGAGCACCGGAGTACTCACCATAGTTGGCGAGTTCGCTGGCGAAACCGGCGGAGGCGATGGCGTCAGCGTATACGACGGACGCACCGCCACCAGCGACGAGAGTCCAGACACGGCCAGTCGCGTTGAGGATGGTGAGCTTGAGGGAAGCACCAGTCTTTGCGTCCATCTCGGCGATGTAGGCCTCCTCCTTGCTCATCTCACGGCCAAAGGGAGCAGGGAACTCCAGGGGAGGGCCGACATCAATGGTGGTCTTGCCGTCTTTTGATGGGGCAGCTGCGATACCGAGAGCATTTGCGCTGCGAGCAATAGCCCACTTGGCACCGCACTCGAACTCAGCAGTCTGGTCGATCTTGGCCGCGAGATCCAAGAAGTGGACTTCTGCTGACGTAGCATCGGCATTGGGGATGACGACAAGAGGGTTGATCTCGAGGTAGCTATGAAGGATGAGTATTGAGGGAGATGGATGAAGATGGACGGTTACCTACGTGAACTGGCAGTCGACATAGACGGCATATAACCTGGAGATGAAGTCGACGAGGACCTTGTGAACACCCTTGGGTACCTTGCTCAAAAGAGTGGAGGCAATGGTCTCGTTGGAGGGGTAGTCCTTGAGGTCGACGGGGATGAGAAGCTTTTCAGCCTTCTCGTCGACATCGCCGACATCGACACCACCCTCGTGGGTGAAGAGGATCCAGTCACCCTAGAGCGGGATGGTCAGCCAGGGATCGGGATGTGATTGGGCATGGGCGTGCAATAGCCGAGAGCCACAACGAAGAGCCGCAACGAGGAACATGAAAAGGGTCCCAATGCGGCGAAACATGGCAGAACGAACTAGGAAAGCAAGGAGATTTGACATGTGACGGAAGCGCTCATCTTATCGCGGGTCGAAGGCGTGTGCTGCAGATGTGGGTCGGGACTTGAGTTTCCCTTTCGTCCGAGCCCGCCGTTTGACAAAACAGGAGCGCGCCGCTGCACTTGAGCCTCCTCCCACCCGCCTGCTTCCTCGCAGTCGAACATCGTGCATTGGTTTCCCCCTCTTAACATATCCGCCATGAAGAAACGAAAGAGAACAGAAAGAAAGTCACATACCTCTCGCACCGAGTTGATGTTGATGTAGTACTCGGTATCCTGGGGGTGAGGCACGAAGGGCTCCACGAGGAACTGCCTCAGGACACCGTCGACCGTCTCAACCCTCTGCGTCTTACCCGCCCTCGCCTCGATCCACGCGCGCGCATCGGCCCACGACTTGTTGAGCGCCAACAAACCGCTCTTGCCTCGCCTCTTGATCAATTGATCTGGCTTTGCGACGAACTTGGAGCCCGGGGCCAGCAGCCACGGGTAGGTGGCCTCTGCCTGGTCGAGCACGCCGTTGACGTCGGCATCGGCTGGGAAGTACAGCGAAGCAAGCTTGGGCGGCGGGTTGTGCGTGGCCGAGGGTGGCAGCGGGGTGGGCTTGATGACCGGGGCGCGGGTGAGGTGGTAGTTGAGGATGGCCTTGCCGTCGGCCTCGAGGATGGACTTGGCGGACATGTTGCGAGGAGAATTGAGGTGGTGGAGCTGGAGGGCGTGAGTGGTGCTCTGTTTGGGAGCGGGTCGCGGGTCGTGTGGGTGAAGAAGAGAAGGGACGAGCGAGCAGTGTTTTTGACAACCAAAGCAAGAGAGGAGGGCAGGGGCGAGTCTCAGCGGGCAGGGCAGAAAATTGGAATCCCGAAGGTGTTCCGGAATGACTGAGGCTGGGAGGGGGGTTGAGCAAAAATGCCGGGCTGCACGAAAGAGGGTCGGGAAGCAGTGGGAGGAGCCGGCAGCCAAAATACACCAATGCGGGCGGGGACCTGGTGAGACGCACCTATATGTGGTTGGGACTGGATCTCGGGAATCGAAGGGTGGCTCGAGAGAGAGATAGGGGATAGGGCTTGCTCTGGGGGCAATGGGCGGAGTCAGTCAGCGGGCGACGAGTTGCGTTGAGGGCCAGGAAAAGCGGTCTGTATCTTTTCTCGCGTGTTGAGGCCTCTAGGCTCTGGCAGCTCGGGCAGGCAGGGTCGCTGGCGCTCGTTGGGAGAGGGGGCCATGCAGGCCTGCAGGCCCGCAGGCCACGGAATGCGGGCCGGGGGGCAGCCAATCACGGCGGGGCAATCGGCAAGGGGTGCAGGCGAATGGGCGAGGGGCTGCGCGGAGCTGACGGGCACCGAGTGCACGACGGGAGGGTCCTCGACGGCCAAAACGACTCGAAGAATCAGCGCCGCCGGGCATTCTGGGATCGCACGTCCGCAATCAATATCGCAGTCGTCGCGCGCCGGCGAATTGGTGGTTGTGGCGGCGACATTGATCCGCCAGCGACACGGCTCCCATACACGGCTCCCCGTTCACCGCCGATATCGAGGTGGCTTAGTGCCGCGCTCGGCCTGACAACAAGCGCAGGGACCGCTCAACACCGCCGAAGAAGCACACGAGGCCCACCAACGCCCAAAGCCAAATCTTCGGAAAGCGTCACTCTTGCTCGGTCTTCCTCTGCACTCCATCCTCAACTCCCCTCCTCGCCGTCAGCACCCGCGACTCTGCTCTGCCGGCACTTGGCGCACGCCTCAATAAGGTACCTCGCCCGCCCTGCCATCCCCCAATCCCCCAATCCCACAATCCCCCAGCTCGCTCCTTTGACTTTTCCATCGCGTGCCTGCCCAGCCCGCCAGCGAGCCCCGAGCTTTTTTTCCTCTGTGCTTCCCCCTCGCCCTCAGCCCTCACGTCAGCGAAAGGCCCCATTGCGCTCGCCCTCGCTCTCGCTCTCGCTGTCCGCAGCTCGGGACTCTGTTTACTGATTTCTTGCTCTGCATATTAGACCTCACCCGACACATCGACTTTCTCCTGACCCTCGACTGCTGTCCACCACCCGTCGCCCGTCGCCCACCATGCCCTCCGCCGTACCCGTCAACGGGAGCACTCCCAACCAAGCCTCGACCTCCGCCGACGGCAGCCTCTCTGCCAATGACAACATTCGCCGTTTCGCTGCTCCCAGCCGGCCATTGAGCCCGCCCGCCGCCCACACCCTCTTCCACCCCAAGACACGATGCTTCGTCTAGTAAGCTGGCCTGCACTTCCCGTGAACAGCGAGAACAGCTCTAACATGGCTCCACAGCGGCCTGCAGCCCCGCGCCGTGCAGGGCATGCTCGACTTCGACTTCATCTGCAAGCGCAAAACGCCCTCCGTCGCCGGCATCATCTACACTTTCGGCGGTCAATTCGTGAGCAAAATGTGCGCGCCCCAAGCCCCGCCCATTCCAACGTGTCAATTGGGATGCTAACGGCAACACACAGGTACTGGGGAACCAGCGAGACGCTACTACCCGTCTACCAATCCGTGGAGAAGGCCGTGGGCAAGCACAGCGACGTCGACACCGTGGTCAACTTTGCCTCGTCTCGATCCGTCTACAGCTCCACCATGGAATTGATGGAGTACCCCCAGATCAAATGCATTGCCATCATCGCTGAGGGTGTGCCCGAGCGAGTAAGCCACCATGTCGAGCTTTTCACAATGGACATGCAACTGACGTCTGCCAGCGTGCTCGCGAAATTTTGTACGTTGCCAAGAAGAAGGGTATCACCATCATCGGCCCCGCCACGGTCGGTGGTATCAAGCCCGGGTCTTTCAAGATCGGAAACACCGGCGGCATGATGGACAACATTGTTGCCTCCAAGCTCTACCGCCCCGGCTCCGTCTCCTACGTCTCCAAGTCCGGTGGTATGTCCAACGAGCTGAACAACATCATTGCCAACACTACCGACGGTGTGTTGGAGGGCGTTGCCATTGGTGGTGACCGCTACCCCGGTACCACCTTCATCGACCACGTTCTCAGGTATCAGGCAGACCCACAGTGCAAGTGCATTGTCCTGCTCGGTGAGGTCGGTGGTGTGGAGGAATACCGCGTGATTGAGGCTGTCAAGTCCGGCCAGGTCAACAAGCCTATCGTAGCATGGGCAATCGGTACCGTAGCTGGTATGCTCAAGACCGAGGTCCAATTCGGTCACGCTGGTTCGTTCGCCAACTCTCAGCTCGAGACGGCCGCGACCAAGAACAAGTCGATGAGGGAAGCTGGCATCTACGTGCCGGAGACCTTCGAGGACATGCCCCAGACTCTCGCTCAGGTCTACCAGAAGCTCGTCAAGGACGGCACCATCAAGCCCAAGCCAGAGCCCGCTGTCCCCAAGATCCCCATTGACTACTCGTGGGCCCAGGAGCTCGGTCTCATCCGAAAGCCTGCTGCCTTCATCTCCACCATCTCTGATGACCGTGGCCAGGAACTTCTGTATGCCGGTATGCCCATCTCAGAGGTGTTCCAAGAGAACATTGGTATCGGTGGTGTCATGTCCCTGCTGTGGTTCCGCCGCCGCCTGCCCGACTATGCCAGCCGCTTCTTGGAGATGGTGCTCATGCTCACTGCCGACCACGGCCCAGCCGTGTCTGGTGCCATGAACACCATCATCACTACCCGTGCTGGCAAGGACCTCATCAGTGCCCTGGTGTCTGGTCTTTTGACCATTGGTTCCCGGTTCGGTGGTGCGCTTGACGGTGCTGCCGAGGAGTTCACCAAGGCCTTTGACAAGGGCCTCAGCCCGCGTGACTTTGTGGATACCATGAGGAAAGAGAACAAGCTCAGTAAGTACCGGGCTAAGTGCTGCTTGGGGTACATGCGCTAACCGTATTCAGTCCCCGGTATTGGCCACAGGATCAAATCCCGCAACAACCCCGATCTCCGTGTCGAGCTTGTGAAGGAGTTCGTCAAAAAGAACTTCCCCAGCACCAAGCTGCTCGACTATGCTCTCGCCGTGGAGACGGTGACGACCTCCAAGAAGGACAACCTCATCCTCAACGTTGACGGCTGCATTGCCGTCTGCTTTGTTGACCTGATGCGCAACTGCGGCGCCTTCTCTGGCGAGGAGGCCGAGGACTACATGAAGATGGGTGTTCTCAACGGTCTTTTCGTGCTCGGCCGCAGCATTGGTCTGATTGCCCACTACCTCGACCAGAAGAGGCTGAGGACTGGCCTGTATAGACATCCTTGGGACGACATCACCTACCTCCTCCCCTCGCTCACCAAAGGCGGTGCACCTGGGGCTGAGGGTCGTGTTGAGGTCAGCTTGTAATTTTCGGTTGGTCAAAACGGGAGGGAATATTCAGATTCAGCGATGGATACGATGGATCTAACTAGGCGTTCAAAGCTTTTAGATGTGCATCAGTGGTGCTGGAAACAGCCGTGACGATTGAAGTAAATGTAGCAATAGTTGTTAGCCGTGCGGCATTCCGCAACCTTTCTGGGTTCGCTGTAGTTGCTTTCGTGGTTTGGCTTGGCATCAAGTACGAAGATTTTAATAACGTTTGAGATTCATACATGCGCAACTCCTGGTTCTCGATAGCCGTATGCATACCGTGGTCCAGACTAGATGAAGCCATTTCTGTGGGTCGAAGTGTAATGTTGCGGAGACGGTCCACCCACTTGCGCTGCCCCACCCTTAGGCTCCTCCCTCATCCCACCATGCCTTAGTCTACGCTTCACACAGCTGCGGTAGTTCCAGATTGCCTCTACATATACTCGCAGATTTTCCACACAAAATCCCGTCGTGAATGCAGGAACCAGGAGCTAGCTACCGGAGAAATCTATGCAAGCGATACTAGGCTGACGATGCACGATGACAGCTATCGAATGTGCGTGACAGAAGCACGGCTTCGTATTTCGTATGACGTCTGACAAAATGCAACACAATAAGGCGGGATCGACCAGTGTTATTGACGCCTTGCTGGATGAGGGAAGACGCGCCTGATAACGATAAGCCGCCCGTGATGGACAAGATCACGTCGTCTCTTCCATCGCACCGATCGCCTTAGGCTGCAAGGCCCCCGCTGCTCCCAGCCACCTCTTTTCCGGAGCAACGAGGGGTAGCTCTCTGCCTATCTCTGCAGGAAAGGAGCTCGGGCTGGATCGGATGCGGTGCTGCGTCGGATGGAATGTGGTCGTTCTTTGTCACCGCACCGCTCTGAGATGTCCTCGAGCTCAACGGTGTGCTTCCGCCCTCTGAAGGAGGCCATATGCGGGCGCGCTGACTGACAACTGCCAGAGCCAGTCACGAAGCGGTAGGTAGCTGCAGCTACCCCGCGCTCTGCAGCTGGAGCTGTCCTTGACCGAGCTACCCATACCTGCCCATGCTCAATATGGGAGCCAAGCAGCCTCTTTGTGCTGGCCGATAAGCAATAACCAGCCCTCCAATCTGTTGTGCCTTGTCAGAAGCCATGGCGTGCTGCATGCGACTCGAGCCGCTGATGGGGAGAATAAGTACCTCTTTCCGTCCGGTCTCTGAGCTGTCCAGCCTCGTGCCCCTCCACCTCCCGAGCGCGAAGCTATACCGCTCAGCCCACCCATCATGCTTGCACTTTTTTTGGCCATCATGGCTGCAGCCTGGCTGGTCGAAGCGGCTGATGATGTTAATTCGTATAATGTTTTCGGCTCTGTTGTTATTGCTCGGTCTGGAGAGAGGACGCCAGTGTTCAATCCCGATACGCCCAGGTTGACTGCGCTTGGAGCTCAGCAGATGTACCAGCTTGGACAAAACTTCCGGAGTCGGTACATTGTCGACACTGCAGAACCAACAGGCCTGGGAGTCCAGAACATTCTCGGCATGTCGCCGGATCTGCTCACCAACGACCAGCTTTTCATCCAGACTCTCGACCGACCATACCTCGTCTCTTCAGCTCAGGCTTTCATGCAGGGACTCTACCCTCCGTATACTTTGAACAGTACGAGGGTCGGCCCCTACGCGGATTCATCAGGCATTCTTGCCAACCAAACCGTCATCGACTTCCCGCTTGGTGGCTATCAATATCCCAATATCCAGGCTGTGGGCGAGCTCGATCCCCAGAGCGTATACATCTCTGGCGCAATGAACTGCCCGGCTTCGCAGCTCCAGAGCGCGCTGTATGAGACCACAGATGAGTTCTTGGAAACCCAAACGGCGACAAGGTCTCTGTACCAGTCATTGGACGTGGCGTGGTTTGAGAACAACATCCCGCAGAGCTCACTGTAAGTATTATTCCGTTATCTACAAATTGATAGCTAGCTCATATGGTTAGGGACTATCGATACGCCTATGAGATCTTCGACTATCTTTCATACGCGTACATGCACAACGGAGATGCTTACAAGAAGCTCACCAACGATTCTACATACGCAGGTGTCTACGATCGCCTGAAGCTCCTCGCAGACCAGGATGCTTATTACCGCTGGGGAAATACATCGTCCTCGACAACCGACAGCGATGACCGCGCGATGGCCGGCAAGACCCTCAGCGCTCTCATCCTTGGCCAATTCCAAAAAGTCGTCGAGAATGGTGGCAATACCACCAACGGTGTCGCCGCGCCCCTAAGCCTCCTCTTCACCGAGGTAGAATCCTTCGTCTCCCTCGCCTCCATCATGGTACGTAATCCCCATGTACCTAATCATCGAACTTCTGAGACATTCATTTGCTAACTTGTACCTCCGTCATTCAGATGATCGACTACTACAGCAAGAACTTCGATGCCGTACCACCCTTTGGCTCTGCCATGGTCTTTGAGCTTTTCACCAGCGGAGCCGACAACACGTTCCCCGACAACCACGACGACCTCAGCATCCGCTTCTACTTCCACAACGGGACCGAAGGCTACGACGGCACGCTGCGCGCGCATTCCATCTTCGGCAATGGGCCGTCGCGCATGGATATGACCTGGACGGAATTCCAAGACATGATGAGCCGCATTATGGTCAATCAGTTGTCGGACTGGTGCGACCAGTGTGGCTCAAGCTCGCTGTTCTGCTGGGGCGTCGACAACCCCGAAATCAACATCGTCCTCGCAGGCGCGAACAAGAAGTCCAAGATCAGCAACGCAGTCGCCGGCGTTATTGGCGCGGTCGTCACCCTCTTCGTCGCTGGCCTGCTCTTTGCCATCGCCATGCTTCTCGGAGGTATCCGCTTCCACCGTGTAGCTCGGGGCAAGAAGTCTGAGCTTGGCGGGTTCAAGGGGAGTGCGAAGTTGGCATCAGATGCGGATTTGAATCTGCCGAGGAATGGGGCTACGCCGGCAGGGATCGTAAGTTTTGGCAAGGGCGAAGGGGATAAGAAGACTGGACATGAGCGGGTGGGCAGTTGGGAGTTGAGGCAGAAGGAGTTTGGCAAGGATGTGGCGGATGAGAGCCGTAGGGGGAGCTTTGAGGCTATCGAGGCGGCGATGAGTCGGCCAGTGGAGCCTACTGAGAGGGTGTGAGTAATCGGTTGGTGTGCGCCGGCGAGGAGGAAGGAGCATGGTGGGATTTGAGTGGCGTTTTGGGATTTGGTTTTCGCTTCGAGGACTTTCGTTGAGCTCTACGTCTTGATACCCCGGGTCCTGGTAGAGGCCTTTTGTGGTTTTTCTTATGGTTGGTTAATGATACCCACGCTCCCTACGCGCCGGATGGAATAGGTGATGGATTGATGGGTACATGAAATACAGTACGGATATGGACTTGGGCATATGGGCTCTAAGCAACGTAATGAAGAATCCATTTGACCATCTACTTGATAGAATTGCAAGCCTTTGTGAGTGTGGATTGACACTGATATCAGGATAACTTTCTGCTGCGCCGCGTCTTGTATTAGGGAGTGCCTCAGTGCCAGCTCGTCAGTGTTGCTCCTTCCTTCCCATCTTCAATTTACGTCAAGTGGGTCCATCTCCACATACTGTGTTACAAGGAAGCCTTGCGGTGACGAACAGGTTGCGGAATCGCAATGTGCTCACTTCTTTTTTATTTTACTTGATATATTCAGTGACTGGCAAATTAGTTCATAATCATAGGGTTCATGGTCTAGTGGTAAGACACCCACATCATACGACCAATACGGAATACCGTATCCGTCTACGTGGCCAAGGAGCACACTATTCGGGCAGAGCCGACGGGCTTCTGTGGTGATGCGGGAGACCTCAGTTCGAATCTGGGTGGGCTCATCTTTTTGTGGTTTTTTTGTTGCTGTAAGTCTCAGTTCGCTCAATGTATTTGTGACTTGTTCTATCGTGTTGCAGAATAACGTGCAACCCAACAGAATAATCCATGTTGTTTTGGCAGGTCAGAGAAGTAACTTTTTCTTGAATGGACCTCGAGTGATTGTATCTTGAGAAACAGGCAATCGGAGACAATCAACCTCCCTTTGGTCCAAGTATCATAATGGCCAAGCAATTAATGAACGGAAATCTGAGAATGGTTGAATGAGAAGGTACTTTGGCGGCAAATCCAAGCGTAGCACCATATCTCATTACTAGCCGGAGAATTTCTCATATATCAGCTGTCAAGAGCGTGTGGTCTAGCGGTAAGACGCTCGATCCTGCCGGTCCGTATGCCGATCCTGCCGGTCCGTATGCCGGTTCTGCCGGTCCGCATGCCGATCCCACCAAAAGCTGCCACTGAGCCAGCTGGTTGGTCGTGGATTCGACTCCCACCATGCTCAAATTATTTTGCCTTCTTTTGGCCATGACGTTCTTTCATCATCTTGTTGATACTTCTTGTGCTTCAGGGCGGGGCGGGCCGACTGTTGAATGCGCGTTGTTGGTTGTGGTCACGCTTACAAAACCCCGCGTTACCGTCTCCACCTACTAATTCACAGGCCGCTCGGGCCGAAATCTTGGGGACCTATCTACTTTTTCGTTATTCGCGACTACGTCACATCCTCAAGAGTCGGACCTACCAATCGGAACCCTCAAGAGTGTTACGCGAACATAATTTCCTAAAACGGGCAGACTATACCGCATGCGGGGTAGCTTCTCCCCAACTGTGCTCGATGACTGATGCTTTGCACTGCTGACTTCATCCATTACACCAAGCACCACAAACGCAGATATGAGAGCCGGATCCTTCTTTTAGCGTCGTCGATCATCACTTCACTTCAGGGTCCAAGTCGTTAACGCAGATCCACAAAAATGGCAGATTCAACATGTCCTGGTGATAGCGTCAATTGCCAGCATCACTTCCACGACGAAGACCCGAGATACATGGTCGAGGATCCATCAGAGAATAGCCGAGATGAATTTGACGCTACGAAGATCTCTTCGGCGGCTGAGCAACCAAGTGATGTTGAAGCTCCACGGGCACAGCCGATGCCCCAGGTAGACTGTGCACCAGTCCATCAGTCTGGCGGAATACCACGTTTGGGCCTTCGAGGCATCATTCGAAACTTCACGCCTTCGTACGTACCACCTTCTACATTTTATTTCGCGGCGCGATGCAGGGTGATAGGCTGACGCGAGAGGTTCATTTTAGATGGTTCATCATCACAATGAGCACCGGCGTCGTCGCCATTCAACTCCGCCAAATACCGTTTCACGCGCGATGGCTGAACATCATCTCCGACATCTTTTTCGTCCTCAATGTGGTCCTCTTCCTTCTTTTCATGCTGATCTCGGTCCTCCGATACACGCTATATCCTCAGCTAATTGTCTCCGTACTTTCGCATCCGCACCAGAGCTTGTTCCTTGCGACATTTCCAATCGGCTTCGCGACTCTTATCAATATGATAATCTTAGCCTGTGTACCGTCTTGGGGTCAAGGCCTGGCAATCTTTGCCTGGGTGCTGTGGTGGATTGATAGCCTCCTCGCCATAGTCGCATGCTTTCACTTGACCTGGGTCATGTATGTTCAAGTCGTCCATTTCTATGCCTTGCGCTGATGAGTCCAGAATGTCCCACCGAAGGAGCGAGCTCGCAGAAATGACGGCTTTGTACTTCATCCCAATACTCTCCATCGTCATAGCTGCCACATCAGGAGCTCTGGTTGCGCGAGCTTTGACGAACAACGGCCATCAATTGTGGACGCTGATTATCAGTTACGTCTTCTGGGGCATCGGCACCCCAATGTCCTGGATCATATTGACGCTATATTTCTTAAGGATGATCATGCACAAGCCACTCGAGCGCGAGGTCATTGTCTCACTGCTACTTCCTATCGGACCGCTAGGCCTATCCGGCTTCTCGTACGTATTGAAGGGGTGCCTCTACAGTAAAATTTTTTTTTTTGGCGACTGACCATATGCAGACTCATCTCCCTCGGAAAGGTCGCTCGGCATGCATTCACGATCAATGACACAATTCCCTCGATTCCGCATGCTGGCGACTTCTTCTACCTCTTCGGCTTGGCCTTCGGTCTGATCTCATGGGGTTTTGCGCTGATCTGGTTCGTCGTCGCTATCATCATGATCTCTACGGCTTTTCCGTTCCCGTTCAACATGGGATGGTGGGGTTTCGTCTTCCCTGTCGGTGAGTGGACTTAGGTCATAGTATGTTTGATATAAGCACTCACCCGTTTTACAGGTGTATTCACTCTGCTGACGATCTCAATTGGCGAGGAGTTTGAGTTTGAGTTCTTCAAAGTTCTATCTTGCGTGAGTATTTGCAGGGCTCCGAGTCGTGCGGCTACTGACAACGAGACAGGTACTGACTGCAATGTGCGTGGCTATGTGGCTCGTGCTTGCTGCGAGAACGACATATCGTGCCTTCACTGGCGAGATGTTCTATGCGCCGTGTCTTGGAACAGATCTTTTCCTAAAAAGAGTGAAGGCAAATGGCAAAAATGCAAAGAAATTGTAAGTTCGAGAGGTCGGAAACACGCAAGGTCTCCAGCGTCAGTGTGGATTCGACCGGATAGGATTTTGTGAGGTTGTACCATGAGACGGCACATACAGCCTTGCAAAGTGTGCAGGAAGGTAATGGGCAGCATGATCTTCATTCAGTCGCCAATTTTAATGCGGGAACCTCTGAGACTGGTATGAAGTTATAATCTGCCTGGTGATGCAGTGCGCAAGCTTCCAGTATATCTAGCCCAATTCGACATAGCTAGCTATCAGTGAAAATGATGGTGGCCGTGATCATGAGATCCATCGCCGTCTTCACCCTCTGAGCGACCCCACTCGGCCCAATATCCATCATCTCAGAGTCCTTGTAACTTCTTTTCCTTCTCCTCCTCTGAAGTCTTCTTGCCATGCGTCACACCATTTGCGCATCTGTGATCGACTGAGCAAACAGCCGTCTAGCAACTTAGTGATACCCCCAGCATCCAGATTCTCCCCGAGCATGACTATCTCCTGCCTCCAGTCACCTCACTCGCCTTCGAAGTCTGCTTTGATGTTATTCACTGTGTATTCGTCTGCCACCCATTCGTCTTCAGAAACGTTGCAGAACCACGGCATTTCCGAACTAAGCGTCAGCATCGCTCTAGTGGTGCTCTAGGAGCCCATTTGATAGAGAAGCGTGGCCAAGGCCAAGGGTGTGCTTGTCCACCGTGTCCACCTTATTGATGACTATGACGTTCGCAAACTCGATCTGATCAGCGAAAAAGTTGAAAATTGTCCGCTGGTCTTCTTCAGGTACGTTCTCTTTCGCAAAGCGATCCTGGGGACATTCGAAAGTGCCAAATTCCGAGCAGAAACAAAAGGCGTTGATGTTTGCGATGGGTTTGAAGCCGCCAAGTTTCGCGCTGGATACCGGTCAGTTAAGAGACTTCCTGAGATGGGGATGTATATGGTACGGAAACTTGCAGAAAGGTTTCGCGCTCTTCGGTCCTCATTCTCTCGGCTTCCACCATCGCCTCGGTCAGCTCCGCAGTGAACGTTCCCGCAACCTGCTAGGGTTCGCTGATGCCCGAGATATCGATGAAAACATGGTCAAAACATTCTTCGCTCCATGCTAGCTGCGCGAGCTCAGTGAGGAGGTCACTGCGCATTATGCAGCAAATACATCCATTCTGCATTTGGACCACGTTCTCCTTCATGACGGCCGCAGGACGTCCAAACTCTCGGAAGCCTTGTTAATCTCAGTAGTCTTGGTGATCAAGTTTGCATCGACATTGATTGAAGCCAAGTCGTTGACGGCAACTGCGATTCGGAGTCCATGGTCAGGGGACTGCAGGTTGTGACGCAGGAGCGTGGGCTTTCCGCTTCCCTGTGATAGTCGGCTTGGAATCTAGGCTCCCGGAAAGACTGGCATATTCGGAACCCGGAGATAATAATGACTGGAAGCGGTGAGACCTGCTTACGAGGCTGAGCGACCACTGCTAGGCCTTTGTTGAGGCGTGTCTGCCCTGAGCCGGCCATGATCGTGGTATAGAGCTGGTTGAGCTGAAAGACACCGGGATAAAATGCGAAAGCTCATGAAGAAGTTCGTGAGGCTTCCTAAGGCTCCGCCCGCAATAGCTCATAGGTATCAATGTGAGCACCCCGATGGCCATCTCTTCAAGCTGTGGGCACGTACGTGGGCACCCCGCATCTTCTCCTTCGTACTCAAGACTCTTCTTACCTGTGTTCATGCACTCTACCCGTTGGCGTCTAGTTTTTCTTTTAGGTGTATTAAATTTGGAAGGAGGCACACATGGCCGCCTTTCGCGAGGAGGGTAAACCACCCTGGGTCCCTCTGAGCCCCTTGATCATTCATCTCTTTCGGGTCGTCCTGACCAACGAGTTTTCCAATTGCGTAATAGTTCGTGAAAGATGATGAGAGCTATTGCACCTTCACAAGAGTAGTTTCCTAAGATTGCCTCGGCTGGACTAGCCTGTGTGTCTTAGATTCATGAAGGACATGATTGGCTCCGCATTCCTGGTTGATTGCTGCAGACGTTACATCGTAAAAGTTCCGAAGTTGCGAACGAGGCCGCCGCAGCGGCCGCTTCACGTAGATCACGTACACAAGTAAGACATATGTTCCTCGCGGCGTTAAGGAAGGACGTATAAGGCCGCTGGCTACCTCTTTTCCGTGCTTTTCCGGTCATGTATCTGACAGGCAGGCGCCATGAAAGGTTTAGTGCGCTTCGCTTACCGGCGCCTCAACTCTTCACCACCATTGGGGCTTCAACGAATTACTAAGTCATAATTGCTATAAAAGCAAGGCAGTTCGAACAGATATCAAGTCACGATTGGAATCATTATCAAAAAGTCCATAACCACGCCGTGATGTCTTCTTCCCCCTTCGATCCAAGCACCCTCTTCCGCGTTGACGGCCTGGTCGCTGTGATAACAGGGGGAGGTTCAGGTAACGCTACTGGCAATCCCTCGCAGTCATGTACTGCTTCGAGACCTCCTTTACTCATTTGTTTACAGGTATTGGGCTTATAATGGCCCGGGCACTTGCTTTCAACGGGGCAAAGAAAGTATACATTCTGGGGCGACGGCTGGAAGTACTCCAAAACGCAGCGCGGGAACATCCTAGCTTGGTTGCAATTCAATGCGATGTGACTTCCAAGGACGGACTCCAGGCAGCCGTGGATACCATCACCGCAGAAATAGGCTACGTCAACCTCGTTATAGCCAATTCGGGCAGTATCGGTCCATCTGTACGCTTCAATCCCACTCATTCCATCTCGGAATTACGTCAGACGCTTTTCGACGACTTCTCCATGGCCGAGATGACAGAGACGCTCAACCTCAACGTCACGGCTGCCTTCTTTACGATGTCTGCTTTTCTGGAACTCCTGGACGAGGGCAATAAGAATGCTCTGAAAGGCGGGTTTGGAAAGCCACTCAAAGAGGGCAGCGGTGTCCCCTCCATACAGAGTCAAGTCATCTTCACGACAAGCATATCGGCTTTTAGCCGGCATTGGTCCTCCTCACCCCCTTACTTGACAAGCAAGGTCGCTATCATGCAGGTGGCGAAGCACGCCAGTACTCAGCTTGCGCAACATGGTATTCGCGTAAATGCTCTTGCTCCCGGAGGTGAGTCCTCAATCTTTTGTGGTTGCGAACGGCAAGCCTTGAATAACAAGTTGCTAAATCCTTCGTTCTAGTGTACCCTTCGGAACTCGCTTCGGTGTTGATAAATGGCCGCAATCCAGAGGAAGAGACAATCAATGACCCACGGTTCATCCCCGCAAGAAAATTTGGTGGTGATGAGGAGATGGCGGGAGCCATCTTGTATCTCAGTAGCCGCACTGGGAGCTACACCAACGGCACCGTGCTTACTACTGACGGCGGCCGGTTGTCTGTAATTCCGGCGACGTATTAGGCTCAACGCTCAGCTGGTTATCCAATCAGATATTGTGTCGATAGTTCTGCATCAGAGTCATGCACGGTTACTGTACTTGTAGACGGTACCCTTCATAAACTGAAGATCTCAATTTGTGAAGGCGAATGTTCATTGTAGTAGCCTGTTGATCGCTGTCCATGATCAACTTGTAGCCCCCTTGGCCCCTACGTTACAAGTGAAGCAGCAAGCATAACGAGGCCGCCAAACCCATCCATCCCAGAGCACCATTCCTCCCAGTGAGCTGACGACCTCGAAGATAATCCAGACTCTAACGACTTGTAGCGAAGAAATGAATCAACGCCGCAGTACGTCTGGCCGTCGTCCAATCTAACAAGCTCACCATTCGCGGCCAACGCAAAAGCAGCCTGGGCATCGGGATTCCTCAAATTTTCAGCCTTCCACGCAGGCTCGTCCTTCGCTTCCCAAAGCTGCTTCTTCGCTGGCAAGGGGGCTATGACGAGGTCCTCTTGCAGTGCACATAGTGCCGCGGGTTCGAAAAAGGTAAGGAGGTGGATAACGCGAAAGACAACGGCAAGCCTTCATCGTATTAGCTTATACTAGGCACATCGTTGAAGACAACTCACCTTCGTCTTGACTCCTCAAGTAGCCAATCTTGCCAACTCGAATCCTTATTGCAGCTAGTATCGACAAGTGTAAGATACTTGGCTATGACGAGCATGGCCGCAACTATATCGTAGTCGCAGTTATTGTGCTCCGTTTCGCCCTCGTCCAACCTTATCAGGACATAAATAGATAGGGCTTGCATCGCAGCCAGCAGTTCCCATTTGTCGAAGTTTGGCCCCTGTGCATTGTCAGTCCTCTGCCTTCACAATTTTCCGAATCAACATACCTGAACATACATCCGCTCACATTCAAGCTTCACATTCTTCCAGAACAGTTTCCGACTTGGCTGATATCCACTGCTAATCATGTGCACCAGACTTATGCAGTTCGTCAAGGGCTCCATCAGATCATCCTTTCTTTCACAATACGTCAAACTTGGGTGGATGAACGGCGGGAGGGTGTCGTAGCGTAGCATCAGCAAAGGGAAGGATTTCAAAGTATGGAGAATTAGGTCTGCAATCCTTTGCGATCCCGGCGATCGGATCGATCGCATGAACAACTTTCGAGCGTTGCGAGTTGGACTCCTGGGTATTGACATGGGCCGGGGTGACCATATCTGCGGGACCGGAGATATCGATCTGTCCATCAAGGATGAGGGTGCCGTCGGTAGCGGAGAGTGAGCTGTGTCTGTAGACGTGGTGATTAAAAAGTCCGAAAGGTCAAAGTCCATCCCGTCCCAGATCATAGAATCTTCTTCCATATTCGCAAGCTCAAATAGGTTGGGGTTTTGGTAAGTTGAAGCCGGGTCATTGACGTTGGAAGCAGTTTCTACTTCTGCTGGTGGTGGAATCCACAGAGCGCCATTGCTGTTCAACTCCCCGTTTTCTTGTCGCGGACTCCGAGATGCTTGTTCTTGGCTAGGAGATTCTCCATGCGGTGATCTTCGAGCTTCCTTCGTAGGATAGTGACATTGTATGCCCTTCGCTTTGCAGCGTGAGCATTCGGGCTGCTTGTTGTCGCAACGCGCCTTCCGTGCTGCACACAATATACACGAGCGCGACCGTGTCACTGAGTTACCTCCTCTTCGCGAGCGGCAGTAGTACCCATGTCTCTTCAAGGTGGGTTCTGAGTATTTTAGCGTCGTTCGGACCGATCAATGACGTCACACGGATACGAACCTTTGTCGAACGGTTTGTTGCACAACGTGCAGCGAAGTACGAGTGAGTGTTCGGATTGCCGGGGCATTTGGGACTTTGACTCTGCGATCACGCCGGGAAGTCGATTTTGACAGGCTCCTGGGCGGAGGTGAGAGATGGCAAATACCTCCATTTGTCAGCTAACGCCAAGCCATGTTTCAGGCCCACCCCCTCGACCTCGTATACCGGGCGGGACAATTTTGTATGGTATGTGTATCGTGGCTTTACGGAGTCCATTCAAAAAAAAAAATAAGTTGGAGGAATTTGACACACCACAATATTGGAGATGCGACTGACACTGATGGCTCCAACAGCCTTCGAGTCCAACAAGAGTCTTGTCTCCTGCTAATAGTTAGATGCCACCCTTTTGACACCCAGTCTCGAGAACTAGAAGCTATGCTGGCCTGCTGGATATGGGACCCGTAATACATTATCCCAAGAAGCTCATGAAGACCATACAGAAGCGGGAATTTCAAGCACTTTCGCCTCCGGTTTTCTACGATGCGATGCTTGGAGAACCACTTACAAAATTGTCCGAATCGGTACATTTTAGTCCAGAACTTTGAAATGCGAAATGGTAAACTCCAACATTGATATAAAAAGATATAGGGCTCCGCTGAATGCAACTTATCAAGCACACCCAACTCCTTCTGAATCATCATTACTCCATATTACCATCATGGCTCCCTACCCATCCCCGACCAAGGTATGGCACGACAATACCTACTCGACCATCCTTCCGTCCCGACCTGAATTATCAGTCAAAGGCAAGACCGTCCTCATCACAGGTGGGGGAACTGGTATAGGAGCAGAGACAGCCGCCTCCTTCGCCGAAGCCGGCGCCTCTCGAATCGCGCTCCTTGGCCGTAGACAGCAGCCCCTGCTTGATACCAAAGCTTCCATCGAGAAGAGGTTCCCTAGTGTTGAAATCTACGCGGCTCCCACCGACATCACCAAAAAGAGTGACGTTGATGCCACTTTTGCCAAATTCGCCGGAACCAAGAACATATCCATTGACATCCTCGTCAGCAACGCCGGCATGATAGGTCCTCAGGACCCGATTGGAACCGTTGACCCTGCCAAGTTCCTCGATGGTGTTCAGCAAAATCTCAGCGGAGCCCTGCACATTGCGCAAGCCTTCCTCCGCTACGCTGCTCCGCATGCGATCGTGGTCAATATCTCTTCTTTTGCTGCCCACATCAATCTGGCAGATGCGTTCTCGTCCTACTCCATTGCCAAATTGGCGGTATATCGGCTCTGGGACACGGTGGCTTTTGTGAACCCAGGGATGAGCGTGTTCCATCTCCAACCGGGATGTGTGGATACAGACATGAACAAAGAAGCAGGGGGCGTCGCGGCTACTGGAATGGAAGACCACGGTAAGCTTGATTACGAATTGTAGTTTGAATTAGGAGGTTCTGACTAACGACAGTCTCTCTTCCCGCAAACTTCAGTGTGTGGCTCGCTAGCCCTGAGGCTCAATTCCTCAAGGGCAAGTATCTGTGGGCAAATTGGGATGTGGATGAGCTCAAGAGTCGGGCCAAGGAGATCACGGGGACTACTTTATTGGAAATCCAGCTCGGTGGGTGGCCATTCGGGGATTCCAGCTGGACGCCTACCTGGGACTCCCAGAAGTAATCACTACTGTCTCCAATCACGGCAGAGGTTTATTGCGCATGAGTTGCGTTGTCTCCTTAAGAGCCAAAGTCAAAATCGGACATGTATGCGATATATACTTATTCTCTTCCCATACCTTAAGGTAGATCACGAAGCGACACCCCTTCCCAGCTCCGACCCTTTCCCCATCCCTCTACCACCTACATCCCATCATTGATCATAGCCTGCACCATCTTAACATGCCTCTCCCCATTCGTCTCACTCCACTCCGTCTCATAATTCAACCCATACGGCCAAAAGTGTCCACCTCCACAATTAATCTTCGCACTTTGTCCGTCCCAACTTCGCAACAACGGCAGCGCCGTCTTCCAATCCCCACTCTTGCACTTGCTATCAAACGCCGCCGTCTGCCCTACACCTAGCGTATGCGAGATTTCGTGCATGGCAGTGCGCTGTGTCATGTACGAGCGGTCCGAACCGAAGCGTAGGTCGCCGTTGTAGCTGGCTTCGGCGGTGGGAACCCCAGGAGAGTAGTAGACCTTGACTGGAGTCGCGGGTACGAAGTCAGTATCAAACATTGTCTTAGACTGAAAAGTGGAGAAGTGGTTATCCACTTCGTACCCGGGGGTTACGTACTGTTTTTGGATACCGTGCTATATTTGGCATACATAGCGACGGCTTTGGTCATTGCCGCTTCGATCTTCTGGTATGCGTCGGCTTGGTCGCTAGTGGGATTTGCGTTTCGCTGGAGGACCCAGTTGAGCGCTGCGAAAGTCGTGCTGGCATAGAGCAAGGTGAGGAGGAGGATGCGCTTCATGGTGGTGGCTTTTGAGGATTATAGGTTGCTGGAGTCCAGACAGGTCGGCTTCGTCGCTGGATTTCGGGTACAAGACTGTTATTTGGTAGACCTCGAGCTACTGGCGATGGGCCTGGAGCAAAGGTTAACTGCAGGGCGTGAACAGAACTATATGTCCTCCATAATAACCCGGCCCTGCTAATTTTCTATCAGTACCTCCCCGGAAATCGCCTCGGCCAGGTCACCTCATGCACGATGGGACCTCCTTCCCATCTATCAAAAGCCTTGTTCACTTACCGGTATACACCACCCTATGCGACTTCCTATTCGGTGTTTATCATAGATTGGCTTGGCTCTCCCAAGCTTCACCCCATTCGCTAAACCACCTAGCGACCGGAGTATTTCCCCACAACAAGCGGCACATCTGCAGTTTGCTAAACAGATCGCTAGGCAAGATCCAGTAATATTCCGATATGTTTATCTTGAACACCTTGTATTCAAGCCCGCCAATCAATGCTGCGTAACTATTCAAGTGCAGTGTATGCAATAACCCTCACTAACGGTCGCTTGCATCCAGAGATAGTGTCGAACGAGCGACTCCCCTCCTACATCGAAAAGCAGAACATCTCACATAGCGCCATGGTATATATCCCTGAGCACCGGCCTTCCATCAAGTATTCCTTTCTTTCCCGCTGTGATCACCTTCTTAGGCACCGTCTGGTTTGTTCTCAAGATCTCGGGACTGCTTCCTGGGGAAATGAGATTCACCTTGTCGTCCTTCTTCTTCCACGAGCCGGAAAGCCCTTGGCCGCCCGTAGCGGTAATATCGCCCAGCACTGTCCTCTTCTTTATCGGACTTGGGGTCGGTGATTTACAGGCGATGTTAGCGTGGCGCGAAGGCGGGTATCTCTTCCTCTTTGATGGCGTTTTGCTCGTTTGTGTGACGCCTTCATCGAAAGCATGCCCGTCAACCATTGATTGCGTGATATCAAGGACCCAATTCTTCTCACGACAGAGAACTACCAGATCGCGGAGGAGCTCGTTGGCGGATAATGTTTTTTCGCTCCCAAGAATGACGAGTTTGGAGCGCGCTCGTGTGAGGGCTACATTGACTCTCCTCCGGTCTTTGAGCAAGTCTCCAACGACCCCATTTTCATTGCTGCGCACACTCGACACGAGGACGACTTCTTTGTCGCGGCCCTGGAATTTGTCGGCTGTGTGGAGTTCGACGGCTGCGGCTCTGGGGCCAGTCGCCGGAGCCGCGAGCTCTGAGGACTGGGTTTGCGCATGCGCGGCTGAGAGGTTAGAGCGGAGGAGTGCGAGTTGACTGCGGTAGAAGGCAATGATGCCGATTTCGGACGCTGGTATGCCCAGGGACAAAAGGGAGACAGTGAGGTGGGTGATGAGACGCGCTTCGAGATGATTGACAATGCGAGAGCCGGACTGGGCTTCCAAGCTAGTCGAGATGAGATCCGTATTGATAAAGACGACAGGTTGCTCGGGCGTTAAGGAGCGAGTGAGCCAGCATGTTGGCGAGGTCGTTCCTGCGCAGATGAACTCAGAAGGTGCGTGCGAAGCATCTGATCTCCCGTGATGCATTGCTAGGCCAGTGATGTTGGGAATGCTGAGCTGGCGTGTTGCGACAGAGGTAGTCCCGCATTTGAGGCGACCAGAGTAGATGAAAGTGTTCGAGAGCGACATGATATCAGCACACATGCGGTATTGATGCTCTAGGCTCACAACCGCCTCTGGATGCGCTTCGCAGAGCATTTTGAAAAGCGAGATGTCAAGCCCTCCTTGCGAGGCCTCCTTGTTCTGTACCAGTGGAGGGAGCTGGAAGTGGTCGCCGACGAGGATGAACTTCTGTGACATTCGGATGGGACCTAGGCAGACTGGCAGGGTGATCTGCGAGGCTTCGTCCACAATGCAGTAGTCGAATATTCGCTTACTAAAGAGCGGATGATTAATCGTTAAGCATGTCGTGGCGACAACTGGGGGCTCCATCCAGGACTTTTCAAGCTCCTCCAGACTGTCCTTGGGCTCAGCAGCAAGCGTTGCAAACTCGCGAACCTCAGGATGAATCTTAGCTGGCGCTCCTAGCCGAAGAATAGCAATGTCGTCGCTCTTGAATTTGAGTAGGATGTTGTCGACTGCAGTATGTGTATACGATGTCAAAAGCACACTCTTCCCTTTGGCGACTAGGGCTCGGATGATGTGAGCAATGGTCGTTGTCTTGCCGGTACCGGGCATGCCAAGAACGAGAGCATAGTCTTTTGCAGACATGACTTTGGCTATTGCAGCCTTCTGGTCGTCGTTCATCGGCATCTGCGAAGCCGTTCTAAGTGGAATGGCGTTTGGCACCGAAGCGAACACGGGTGCACGCCCGTGAACGATCAGCGAGCGGAGGTCTCGAGCTTTGTAAATGTTGTCGTCCATGATCTGAATGAGATTGTTGCGTGCCGCTGCCATGCCGTTGCTGAATTCATCCTTGTCCAATCGATACAAGACAGGATCGTCGTCTTCTTCGTATTCAGGGACAGGTTCGCCCTCCTTCGACACTTCCATAATTCCGGCAAAGGACTGGTTGGTCTGCGAATGAAAGCCCGGCAGCTTGGTCCGAGAGTTGTGCAGGCGCCTATCCACAGCGACCGTGATGCGTCGTTTCCTAACGTTGGTCACGTAGCCGTTGGCGAGCGCAAAATGCCCCTTCTCATCCGACACTACGACAGGCTCACCAATGGTAAGCTGGGACTCGGTGAAAGAGAAGCCTGCCTTTGGACGCTGCTTGATAAACGTGTATGAGTAACGGTTGATCTTCTGGCCATTCTTCTCCTCATGCCTCGAACCAGGTTCGAGAATGACATTGGAAAAGCACCGCCCAAGCTTTTCGCGCTCGGTGCTGAGCATCGTCCAAAGCTCTCTTCTGAACTTCATCATGTCCGACTCTTCCTTGGTCAGAAGTGTGTCCCACCTCTTCATGAACTCCTGGTCGGTCGGCTTGAGTGACTTGACGAGCTCTTCATACCTTTCCTTGGCTTTCTTGTTCAGGCGCTCGCCTTGTCCATCTTCGACGAGCTTGTGGTAGAGAAAGCACGGCTCTTGTGCATAGCACTTCCCACACTTGTGGTCTTCCTTCAAGATCTCCGGTAGTTCAATGCGGTCGCGGACATAGCAAGCGAGTTCGTTACGTTTGATGATCATGTGGATGATCTCATTGCGAACAGCGGGTATGCGAGAGATATCAGATGTTTCAAGGTAGTATAGCACGCCATATGCGACATCGACGTCTGCTTGGGTCAGCAAGGTCTAAAAGAGGGGCCTCCCAACTCACCATATCGATTCGAGAGCAGCAGATTGTACAAGGCAGTCTGGGCAACATGGGCTGCGTTTGACGAATTCTTTCCAGTCTTGACCTCGAATGGAACCGTAAGATTACGTTCGCCGCTACCGTCCCTCATTGTCACTTGCACGGTCGCATCGATGTTACCTTTCAGCCCGTACATTGGTGACCATACGTGCTCTTCAACATCGAGAAGTTTGTTGATGCTCATCGTAGACTGCTTTCCGTTCCGCTCACGCACGACTGCATCGGCCTATTGCTTTTTAGATTGCGACTGCCATATGTTACAGGAATTACATACTCTCGGTTCTGCGCGGATAAAGACCTCGGCCCAGGATTGCAACTCAGGCAACTTGCTGCTCATATGCTCCTTGACGACCTCGCACGTCGATTCGATCTCCAGGATGGTTTCGAATTTCGCAGGCAGCAGTTTATCGATGGTTGCGAGTAAGAATTCTGTGTCCCATTTGTTCACTTTCAGAGCTTCCTGAAATAGCTCATGAAGGAGAGTCCCGTACAGCATTGGCGCGTTGGCTCTGCTTGTAGCTTTGATCCGGTCTTGGAGGACGGCACGTCGTAGGCAGCCAAAGGAGTCGGCAACTACGGTGGCGGATATCAGATGGTCCGGGTGCAATACGAGCATGTTTTGATGATCGTCGATAAGGCACTGTCCTTTGGAGAATTCGCCAATGACATGAACATAGGAATCGGGGGTGCATGGTGTATCGTACCATGCTTGCCGTAGAGTAATAGCTTTGAAGAGTTTGGTCTTTTCTTCCTCAACTGTCAATACCTGCATATGAGTTAGCATACTCGATAGGCGATGGGCATGGGCAGGCCAACTCGTACCTTTTCTGACATTGTATCGCCTCGCTCAGTCGTATAAGACCCTTCGTCTACCCGCTTGATCAAATATCGTTGAATGGCTCTAGCATCCCGTTGGCTCTTACAAAACTCAGTAATTCATTCCTTAATACTTCATGGCCTACGTACAGTCGTTGGTGGATTTTGCGTAGCTGCAACCTCAGCTGCAGCAAATTCATCCGCATCTATATCATCGCCAAAATCATCAGAATCATCCTCGACCAGATCGACGACCGGCACCCCTTGTGTTGCGGTGTTTTCGTTCGGAACAGCTGTGGTATCCGACTGCTCTAGAGGTATATCATGCACGAGCGACCGCTCTGGCCTGGTGTCGTAAAGTGAAGCTACTTGCTCCAGGTCCGCCGCGAAAATGTCCTCATCATCTAAGCCAAATTCGTCTTCGCTTTCGGTATCGACCGCAGCACCCTGCGTTGGAGGGGCATTCGAAATGGGCTCTATCGGTCCGACGGGTTGCGCTTCTTCGTCGATTACTGGAAGTTGGGCTTCCCGTTGTGAGATGTCCAAAGCCTCCACCATTTCAGTATCGAACCCAACGTCACCGAAGTCATCCGAGGAGTCTAAGCTTCTTCGCTGACCCTCCACGCCCTCAGCTTCCTCTTCCACGCCCACATCTTCGTGCCCTACCATATCAGCCTCCTCTGCTTCGCTGTCTTTCTCTCGCGCACGACCTCGCAGAGGTGATTCGACAGGGGGGACATGACGATCGGTGTCGGGCAGTGGCGATGAGCTCGAGAGGATCTGTGTAGATATTCGTGACTGAGGTTTCGATATCGATTCGCGCATTCTCTGCAGCATCCCAGCTAATTTGGATGTTTCCGCTGGAGGCCCCCGAGATACACAGTCAGAACTTGGCGCGTTGAAGACATCACCCGCCTGCTCCTGGTCGCCTTCAATGACGGCTTGGACTCGTCTCCTCTTTCTTGTGGATGCAGGAAACTCGACTCCGCAACTGGCCCACCGTCGCATTCCACTTACTCTACCTGCTGTGGCGGACGAGCGAGGCGACGACTCGTCGATAAGGTGGGCGAAGGCAACGGCCTTGTTGGCGCTTGGGGTTCCTTTGTTATTGGTGTACCTGTTCCAGAGCTCGGCGGCTGGGTCGGCCTGGGGAGTCGCCAACTCGGCGCGGTTGGGATCGTACCTGACATCCTCCTGGGAGGGTGCAGCCGGCGAAGAACTCCTGGCGCGCTTCCTCTTCCTCGGGAGGGGTGTGTTGACCGGCTGCGATCCCCGCCAGCAGAGCTGGTCTTCTGGCGAGACGATGGGCTTCGTGATGTGCCTGGAGGAATCATCAACGTTTCCGACCAGATCGGCTAGCGGAAGCCTAGCAGAGGGGGTCGAGGGAGGAGGACGCGGCTTTGTCTGTGCAAAGTTAGGCATTTGCTCAGAATCACCCGATGCCTCTGCAAAGCCCGAGTCCTTTGGGATGTCCTTTGGTATGGGAGGTGCAGGTAGGTTTTCTTTCTCGGCCTCACGTTCCTTCCTCGTCATATCTGCAGCAGGTGCGCCTTGTATGAATTGGAACGACTTCAGCTTGGTCCGAGTCTGGGTAGAGGGCATTATGGGTGGGCCGGTCGTGACCTGCCGATGTGGAGGGGCGTGTGTGTTATTCTGGTGGTGGTGGTGCAGTGCGATGCGTGGGCGGTGCCATTGGCTTCGATGATGCTGTGCATGGTTAGCCACGGATGAGAGGCTGCTGAAGAGGCTGGTGGGCTACCTTCGGCTTGTGGTCTTGGTCGAAGAAGGATTTCTGACGCGTTGACATAAGGATGGACACGCGTGGGAGTTGTGCCAGCCACGGGCGGGTGGAGTTGATCGAGAACGCGTCGCTGGCCGCCAATCAGAGGCGGAGAGGAAGCGACACAAACGCGATCACGTGGTCGCCGCCAGTCGGGCCGACATCGGATGAAAGTAGCTTTAATACCAAAACACCAGGTCTGGCAGCTCTAGAGCTGTCAGATTTTCCGAATGCCCTTCGCGTTCCGAAAATGCCCGAGACAAGTGACCTTTTGGGAGAATCGGTGCAAAGGTAGCGGTCGCATGTGTGCAGGACAGGTAGAAGCATTGCTTTTTCCCGCCTCAGTAATCCGCGCATTTTATCGGTTTGCCATAGGGACCTGGGAGCTTGGGCCCTCTTTGCGCATCCCACGGAGCTAACATAACCCTGCAACTTTCCCCAGGTCTCGTGCAGCGGTGAGCATTGCGACTGCCCACAAAGTCCCGTCTCTTCTCACCCCTCCACTCCCTTGTTCCCCTCTCCACCCTGTGCGCCTCGCATTCACCATGGTGGAACCGAAGCCTCTGCCGTTCGTGTATCAGTTCGCTGCTGGTGAGTAGCCTCAATGCCCGCATAACGTCACCGCGCTTACCAATGTCCAGGTGCCGTGGCCGGTGTCTCTGAAGTGAGTGCGGTCGAGTGCAATGGCCATATCAAAAGCTAATTGAGCTTGCGCGCATAGATTCTAGTCATGTACGAGCTCGTTGCTCTCAATTTTGGCGATTCACTGACCGGGCAGGTACCCGCTGGACGTTGTCAAGACCCGAGTGTACGAACCACACGGCCGATTACTCCTTGAATCATCTAAGAACCTCATAGGCAACTTCAGACTGGGAAAGGAACCGGCGAGGAGGCGTACAACGGCATGGTGGACTGCTTTAGGAAGATCATAAAGAATGAAGGGTACCGTTTTGCGCACATTTCCGTCAAGGTTCACTAGCGCTCACAGTGTCCAGTGCTTCGAGATTGTACCGTGGTATCAGCGCGCCCATCCTCATGGAAGCGCCCAAGAGGTGAGCGTACCGTCGTTGGTGCCATTGAGCACTTGCCTGAATGTTTGCAGGGCCACCAAGTTCGCCGCAAACGATTCCTGGGGCACCTTCTACCGCAATCTCTTCGGCCAGCCCAAGATGAACCAATCCCTCTCCATTCTCACGGGCGCAACAGCTGGCGCTACCGAAGCCTTCGTCGTCGTCCCCTTCGAGCTCATCAAGATCCGACTACAAGATCGTGCGCAAGCCCACAAGTACAACGGCATGGTGGACTGCTTCATGAAGATCGTAAAAAATGAAGGTCCCCTCACACTCTACCAGGGTCTGGAATCCACCATGTGGCGGCACATTCTTTGGAACGCTGGCTACTTTGGCTGCATCTTCCAGGTCCGTGGTCTGCTACCTGCAGCGACAGACAAGAAGACCAAGATCACAAATGACCTCGTCTCTGGCGCCATTGGCGGGACTGTCGGTACCATCCTCAACACCCCCATGGATGTCGTCAAGTCACGCATCCAAAACTCGCCAAAGATCGCCGGTACAGTGCCCAAGTACAACTGGGCATGGCCTGCCCTGGGGACGGTCATGAAGGAGGAGGGCTTCGGCGCCTTGTACAAGGGCTTCTTGCCCAAGGTGCTCAGGCTTGGACCTGGGGGCGGTATCCTGCTCGTCGTATTCACTGGTGTCATGGACTTCTTCCGCACGATGCGCGGCGAGGCCTAGGTTGGTCCGAGATTCGGTTTCATACCGCTTCCCGTATATACTCATTGGGATTGCCTCTGGGCTGAAAATGGCATATAGACTGTACATCCTTGTCTTCGACTACACCTGTAGAGTAGATGAACATTAGCATACCGCTATTCCTCCTACAGGTCATCTATATGAGGCGCAGTTGTTTGGCCAAAGTTTTCACCATTAGCTATTATATTACCCCCTCCCCAAATCTTTTCTACTACTTCTGGCTAACAAAAAGGGACTTCCACATCATCGCGCCTCGATTTAACCACCACGATCCAACCCGCCAGGTAACACAACCATGGCGATCCCTAGCAACCAACGCCCGAACAGCGGAGATGCCCAATCACCTCTCTCCCATCTCCAACTCCTCCCCCGCGAGCTCCGCGAGCAGATCTACTTCCATCTCGGCTTTCCGCTCGCAGGCTCAGGTCTATGCCTCCACGACTGCACCCGTGGCCTGTCATGCGTACAAGAATTTCGTACCTCTCTGGTTACTCGAGCACATCGCATTAGACGCCCCTACGAGCCTCACGAAGCCTAATGATGTCAGCAAGGGCTAAACATCAGATCGGTAATTCGGTGACTTCCTTCATCGTCGGGGAGTAACTCCGGAATGAATTGCTAAAGCGGGCATTTTGTGTAGCATGTGGTTCAGATGCCAGCTTGTGGACTTTTCTTTGCTATTCGGTTCTTCTACGAGGACATTAAGGCGTGTTTTGGTGACGTAAAGTACATCAAGGTATTTAAGATGCGCTAAATAGGTCACATGCTAAGCAGGTGGAACAAAGCGAGGTCTGAGCAATATCGGGTTTCAGTCAATTGATCGTAGGGGGATCAAGGTAGCTTCAAGCACTCTCCAGACCCATTTCCTTCAATTCTCTATACCTTAGGTACTGTGAAGAGCACGAGATGATAACAAAAACCTTGCCGCTCGTTTCCTCTCCTGTACGAGCAACAACCGTGATTTTTCTATCATAACATAAAAAGAGCAAGAAGTGCCGCGAGTATCTGTTGTTCTGTTTCCCAGGTGGCGCAAGTCTGGGATATCCCGCAGCTCCAGCCTTCTCACCACCAAATTCGTTGACAACACACCACCACCATGATGCAGTCCGCCACCAACCGCGATGCCAATGGCGAGCAAGATCCGTCGCTGCAACCAAAAGAACCAACCCCGTCGTACCAAGCTTCTCCACCGCAACCAACCTCGCCTCTCCAATGCCTACCCCGCGAACTTCGCGAGCAGGTCTACTTCCACCTCGGCTTCCCGCTCGCCTCGGGGTACTGCCTACATGACTGTGGACCCAGTTGCCGCTCATACCGCATGTTCGAAGCCCAAGAAATTCGCCGCATATACCGTCGTGAACGCCACCTGAGGCACGGAATCCGCCTTGTCGACATCCAGCCTGATGCTGCCTGCATAGCCGCCTACAAGGAGAGCGTCCAGCTGGTGAAAATCGTGACGCTAAAATACCATTTGGGCAAGGATAGCAATGGGAACTTTGTGAGTGTCGTACATCTTCATTTTTGACCGGCTGGGGTTTATTCGTTTACTGACAGGTTGCCTCTGTGCAGCACGACTTTAGTACGACGGATGCTGGGCTGTTTCTCGCTAGTAGGTTCTTCTACGAGGATATCAAGGCTTGTTTTCTTCAGATGGACAGCAAGTACGTGCGCTTGCCCACCAGGGAACTCAGTAGGAAGAAAATTTTAATAGAATGAGAGGAGGAACCGACGCCCCCGCATCGTCCTGTGAAGCGGTTCATGGTATTAGGTTCACGACACGTCTAATCTTCGAGGTTCCTCCGAGGTGGTCAATTCCCGCATCTGCTGTTGAGTACTGGCCTGAAAGTGGAAGGACAGAAAAGCGAAAACGAGCGTCAGGTTCTTCGGGGGTACTAGAACCTGCTTTAATTGTTTTACCAATTCATACAAGACCTGCCCAACCTTTCTGCATTACCTTCCCAACCTAACCTTCTTCCCCACTCTCCCCTCAAAACTCGTCAAACCCTCACCACCACCACCACCACCACCATGCCCGACGCCAACGGCGCGTGGATCCCTCACCCCCACTCCCCGCCCTTCAGCGTCTCCCTCATGAGCTCTACGAGCAAATCTACTTCCACCTCAGCTTCCCCATACCCAACAGCACTAACGGTCTCTGCCTGCACAAGTGTACCCTCACCTGTCAGGCCTACCGGAACTTGGAATATCGCTGGGCAAGGGAGCAATGGGAAAATATGGAGGCAGAATGGTGGCACTGGGACGCACCTCAACTACCCTGGCCAGGAAACCATCAAGGAGTACTAGGAGAGCGTGCGGGTGCTGAAGGTCACTCGGCCAACGTACAGGGAGGTCAGGGGTCGAGATCAGAACGGTTATGTTGTGAGTGTTCCGTGCTCTCAGATTGTCTCTTCCTCTTCAAGCTTTCGTGCGGGCAGCATGGCTTGCTGATGCGAATTCTGGATGTAGCATAGGTTCACGGCGCCGAAATGCGGACTTTACTTTGCCAGTCGGTTCTTCCATGAGGATATTGGGGCTCACGCCCATCGACGAGGGGCTTGCGTGGATTGCCTTTCTTGCCAAAAGTACAGACTTCAATGTCGAATCTGTTTCCGATTAAGATGAAGATATATATGCGCCGACGCTAAAGGGGTCCCAGACCAATCCCCAGAAGTGCCCAAGGGTATCTATCTTCCATTCACACACTCTATTCAAACAGATCCCCGTAATATCAACGAGAAAGATATATCCCCAGCTGCTCAGCTCACTCTTCAGCCCGCTCTGTAGCGCTGCTTGAAGATGCTCCTAATCGGGGCTCGTCCTCAGTAGCCTCGACATCCAAGTATCCATTCACGGCTATGGCTTCTCCCTCCGCTGCTCCAGCACCGTTGACCATATCTGTCACATCTTCGATACTCCCAACTCCCTGCACACCATTAAACGCAGCCAGCGCCAGCGGCGAAACCGCCTCGCTCGCCGGGCATTCCACAGCCTTCCCCTTCCCCTTCGTCTCCCTCGCAATACCCAATTCTCTCACCGCGCGCCTCATACTCTCGAGCCGCGCCCTCTCCGTAACAACCATCTTCTTCGCAAACTCCCGTAGCGCCTTCCGGCCCATATCCACTCTGTTATCTTGCCAGCTAGCTAACTCGCCCGCCACCACCTGCTGCGTATACCGTAGTTCCTTGCCCAGACCTGCTAGCTCTTCGGTAGCGCGATCCATCTTCTCTTGGGCGTCGCGCTGCATTCTCGACCGTGCGTCGTCGAGGAGGCCGAGGGGCCAACGATCGGACCGGCGTATGGAGAGATGGTGGCGGTCAACTGCTTTTTGAGTTGTGGACATGGAGCTGATGAGCGTGGAGGGGCGGTTTAGCGCGGTGAGGATCGCGTTGTTGGTGCTGGCTATGGCGTGCATGTTGTAGTAGAATCCGCTCAATGGGCTTGCCTCGCTTTGGGTGAGGGTCTTGGTGTAGCGGTCTAGGGCTTTGAGCTGTTTTTCCGGAAGGAAGGTGATGGAATGAAGAGCCGTGTTTGATAGCTTCGCCGCTTCCGTCAGATCCGAGGATACCGAGCGTAGTTTGTTCGTCCGTCTTAGTACGGACTTTAGAGCGTGATGGAGAGACCGTACGGATTCTCGTGCGTGCTGAACGAAGAGCTCGACTTCGCGGACGTCGTAGATGGGCGCGTACTCGTCTCGGACGCGCTCCGCGCGGAGTTCTGCTTTTCGTGCTGATCGTTCGGCAAGCATCGATGGGTCGATGTCTGGTACGAGGAAGAATTCCCAGACCATTTCGTGTGTCGAGAACGTGGGGTGCTTCAGTAGGATTTTTAGGAAGGCATCCAGCCGCAGTTGTATGTCACGCAGGATGGAGCGCGATGGCCTGGACGGTATCAAAAATGGAGACGCAAGATCTTTTATGATTGGCAGCCATGACGCAGGGTGCTCCTGTGCAAGCCATTTGGCCAGGCTTTCGAAATCCTGTAATGAGCGACGACATGTAGTTACCGTAATGGTCGCATTCCCATTGGGTGCGCCGGACTTGATTACAAGCCGAATAGTCCCATCCTCGACGAAGAACGAGCGCACGACCGTGGTGGTCCTACCATCCGGGCCTGGCTCGTTCGAGAGCAAGACCAGATCGTCGATTCTGTTTCGGACTTCGTCATCTTTGGCAAGCTCTACTGCTGTCAATCCTCGGACGTCCTTTACTGACAGATCGACCCGTGGATCTTGGAATAGCACTCGCACTAAGTCAGTACGGCCGTATTTACTCGCAACCATGAGGGGAGTGAAGTGCTTGTCGTTCGGGGCGTTGACGTCGGAGTCGCATCGGTATAGGAGCTTGACCGCAATTTGAGGATCGGTGACAATATGCAACAGGCTATTTCCTTTGCCATCGATATGTTCATCCAGATGTAAAGGCTGATCATCGCCCTGCGCTGTCGTTGCGGCTTGGAGTGCCTTGTCAACCATGTCGTGATATTGGTCGTGATCGTAGGATCTACAAAGAGCAAAGACAGGCGTCTGGCCATTCTTATCCTTCATACGCCACGGTATCCATTGCCCAATACGATCAATGAGACGCGGTTGATTGAACAGGTAATGGGCCATGCATCTCCCTTTGGAGTCTTGCTTTGCGAAATATTGCCTGATGGCATCCTCGCTCGAACACTGCTCCAAAATATGGTTCAGCATGACATCTGTCGCCTTTGCGTTTGCGACCTGCACGGCGGCGCTGAGCAGAGTTGTGCCTTCGTTGTTGCAATCCTCGAGAATGAACTCTAATGTATAGTACTCGGTCAAGCTGAGCAGATACTGCAAGGCTTTGTCCTGGCTGTTCTCAACTGCCATCATTAATACGGAATCGCCTCCTGCAGCCTGCGTCTTGGAGAGCTTTTCGATTGAGGTGTCTCCTTCTAAGGCGCTACCGTGCGAATCGAGTGTGGTGCGCGATTGATAAGATATCGCCGATGAACTTGACATGCTCCGCGTATCCATGGAGACCCGTTTCTTTGCCTTCGGTCGGTCTGCTGGCGGAGGAGTTGGTGCCCGCTGGAAGGGGAAAATGTGAGCTAGGGGCCCATCCTCGCCTCGATGGTGACGATGAGGCCTGTCTTGACGATCGCAGTCGCTGTTGACGGTAGTGCCACCAAGGGAAGCCAAGTCAGAGAAACTCGCCGCAAATCGGACAGGGCGGCCATTCCGCGGGACGTCATCTTCATCTTGCGATCGATCCCATGCGTCCTCGTGAAAGGACTTGTCGGGTTCCAGCACACTCTGAATTGTCGCTATATCGCCCGACTTCGTCGCCTGCCACAGTGCCCTGTTACGGCGACTGGCCCTACGCAAGCCTCCTAAATCTCTGGAAAGATATGAGAGCACAGCCTCGAATGTACTCAGGGCATATCCCATTTCTCCACTCTCGACGTCATCAATGAAGATAAAATGACGCATGTAGGACAATCGGGCTTGTAGATTTCGGATTGGAGATCGTATAACGACGATCAAAAGCAGTGAGACCAGTGTATCGGCGTTGATAATAAGCAAAGGGTCATGCTTCTCCGAATATGTCTCTCCGTTGACGCCGGATCTGCGTGGCGTTCCGATTGTAAGAGGAGTGGCATCGGGCATGGTGATGTGCTTCTGCACCATGAGTAAGATTTCCACCATTTCTTGTGGGCTTCCAGCCACACCCATTTTTTTGAAAACGTCGACTGCTTTCGATAATCTGATGGAGAGCTCATGCTTCCCTCTCCGTCCATGACCGATGTCAATGCCGACTTGTGAGATATCCACGTCTACCATTTGCCGCATTCGGCCTTCAAGTTCTGCATCATCGAAGCGTCGAATGTGCTGCATTCGGGGAAATAGCGTTTCGTGTAGCTGCTCTGTGATGTACCTCTCAATCATACGCTCAACAATGGGGCCGGTGAGATCCGTCGTTGCTCCCAGGAGCGAGAGCTGCTGTTTGTCGACCATCTGGAACAGATCTATTGCTGCTGTCACTGCTGTCTCCAACGACTTTCTCATCAAGTCTTCCTCGTCGCCAATTTCAAGGGCGGGTATGAAACCATTCGGCCCAGATATGCTACTATGAAAGGACACGGGCATGCTCTCTGCGGAGGATACCGAGCCTCGTCGCCGGGAGCTTATCGAGGATCGACGCGACCTTTGTGTGTTGGGCGTGGGTGGCAGAGGTTTCTCGAGCTCCTTCTTGAACTCAGTGAACAGCCTGTCCAGTCCAGGCTGCATCTGACGCGCAATCATGGGGAAGTGGTTCAACAAATCCCCAAATGATTTGACCTCTTTCTTCCTCGGCATCGACGAAGTCTGCCCACTCGAGGGACCTCCCGCAGTATGGTTCTTCGGGGGTGCGGCATGGCTGGGGTCTGGGAGTGCGGCAGGTATTATCGGCGTGGCTTCGTAGGTGCCTATGAGCGGGCGCGAGATGAAGTATACCAGCCAGGGCTGCGCTTCAAAGGCATCGGGGTAGTATATGGTGTCGTTTAGCAATTGCGCCTGGTTCAATGTCTTGAAGCCTATCCGTCTCGTCAGTGGCTGCTCGCCAGAGTCTGCGCTAATGCGCACCTTTATTGCTGTACACAAAGGCGTCCTTGATTATCACCGTCCTTCCGTTCGCGGTCGAGAACTGCTTCGCCTTTCCGCGCGTCTCCCTGAAGGACGAGGCATCTTTGACCTGGTTGTTGGGCCCCACGCCGCCGGGAACGCGCAGGACATGGCTGGCCAGAAATTCCTCGGAGCCGCTGAGGTCAGCATACGACGCATTGGTGTCACGGTCGCGCGAGGTCAGGAGGACTTCGGTGGTCGGGACCAGCAGCACCTGTGTGGCTAGTCAGTACAGGGCGACGATGCAGGGGCTGGGACACGTGCGTGGTGCTGGACCGGCGAACACTGGCTGGGGAGAGTGCTGCGGAAGAAGGCCCGCAGGAAGGGATTCAGGACTGGAGGCATTCAATCGACAGGCACAGCATCCGGGGGAGGAGCGACGAGCTGGGGCCCTGCGTCCTCGCAACGCAGACGGGACGAAGCGGCGCTGAGAGCGAAGGGGCTTTTTATCGCAAACGGATGCCTGCTGGGTGCGGAGGGTTGCGGAGAGCGCGCGGCGGGCTCGAGGGTCGGCGAGGCGCATCAGCAGTTGTTGGCTGGTCCGTGGAAGATTGCTGCAGCCGGTGTCGTGGGGCGGAGGGCATGCGGTCGAGTAGAATCGAGTGGTTGCGAAATTGTGTGGGCAAAGCCGATGGGCACATATCAGTTTGGCTTGTGAAGTGGACCTGGGGTGAACATGCTCTACCCCTGTCGCCGCTAGCCCGCTTTCGGCTTGGCTCCAGAACGCGACATCATCAATTGATCGTCATCCCAGCATTGCCGTCATCCGTCCCTGAAACATTGTTTGCACCCATTTCCCTTGGGGTCTGCCGGTCGCTCTTTCAACGCGTCACCCGTTTACATTTCTCTACGTGCGCTCAACGACTATCTATGAACCTTCAACAGTGCTCTTTTCTCCTCCGGCCACCACTCACGACACCTTTTTGCACAGCTTGGTGCCATAATCAATCACATCCCAATCCTCGGTTCCAGGCGTCGTCTTCGCGTAGAAGACGCCTTCGGGATCCCACTTCTTGCGGAGCTCCAGGAGCTTAGGGTAGTTGCTTCCCCAGTACGACGATTGCCACTCAGGTTCATTCAAATCGCCCTAGCAAAGAAATCAGCTTAGCCACTACATATCAGCTCGACAACAGAAACGTACCTCGTTCACATACGTCGCACCGTTGGGCGCGGCATCTCTTAACGCCTTCCCGACCACGTTTGTTTGGAGATTCTCAAACTGCATTTTCTGCTCCCACGTCTCCTGGCCCGTCATAATCACGTTCGTAATGACGAAGCTGCTGGAGTTGCGCCACTTCGGATGGATTGCATTGTCTGCAGTTGGAACGCCATGTCCTGGATCGACAATGTGCCCAACGGAGAAACCGAACGTATCCGAGGTTGGGTGACTGGCGAACAGCAGAGCCTTGGCTATCTCATCGCCATGCTCCGTAATATCCTGGTGCGTAAAGATGCGGCCACCCACAACCGAATTCTGGTTCGGCATTTCATCCTCGAACATGTCTATGTACTTAATGTGGGGGTATAAAGTCAGCAGAGTTCGTTAATGTGAGGGGAATAGTACGTGACGTCTTGTTCAATAATGCGCTCTTTTATACTGAATTACGAATCGCTACCTAGGTAGCACTTCGTAATAGAGTACGAAAGAGCGCTTACTCTAAGACAAGACTCTCACATTGTACCAGGGCCTTACTTACGAGCTCGAAAAACGTGGGGAAAGCTTTGGTATACGCATCATACGGGATCTTCGCGGCGTCAAGTTGGTCGAGCAGAGGCTTGAGTACCTCCTTCAATTTGGCTTCGTCCATCCTTGGGCCCACAAACGGCTGAATGTGCAGCGTCCCGGCGGACAACTCGAAGTACACGAACATTCCGTTTTCCACGTAATGATTGGCCAAATTGTGGAAGATCCGGAAGCCTTCGTTGAAGACCTCCGTGTCGTTGGTTAGGGTGCTGTTGATGTTCAGTCGCATACCTGCGGTGGGCACCTCCGGGAACGTCTTAACCGTTATCTCAGTTACGACAGCAAAGGTCGCCGGTCCGCCACCTTTGAGAGCCCAGAAGAGGTCGGGGTTCTCATCAGCATTGGCTGTCACGTATTCACCTTTGGCGGTAATCGCTTCGAAGGATAAAACATTGTCCGCACCCATTCCGTAAATAGAGGTCAGAGGGCCGTGCCCTCCACCTTGGATGTAGCCGCCAGCCCAGCCAACAGTCTAGAACAGTCAGGTGGGAACGTTCACATAGTCCTGATCCTACTCACCGGGCATTCCCCGCCAACGATGACCACTGGTGGTGACTGAGCAAAACACTTCCGATATAGTGCGCGCCCTTGGACACCAGCTCCAACAGTCGCAACACTGCCGTTCCAGTTTCCTGGACCGCTATATGTCTTCGAAAACGTGGCCTCCTGGAAGCTATGGGTATTGATGATCAGCGACCCATAGCCCGTGGACCGGCCCAAGAAGTCATGGCCAGTATTCCTCACAATGAGGCGCAGATTGTGTTCCCTTGCGAAGTCGACACCCGCTTTTATGTGCTGTTTAATTGTCGCCATGATCACATACACACCGTAGAAACCCCGGGTGCACGGCGCATTGGGGTCATCGGAAGGCAAGCATGTGTTGTTGGTATACAGAGGCCACAGGTTGGCTACTGGTTGATCGGTCCTGCCATAATCAGCTCAGTCTCCCAGATGAGACGGACACGCAAACTTACAACCACTGCTCGCTGTTGAAATTCTTCTGCACATCTGCACACGCTTCCGCGTTGTATACGTTGAGCGAAAGATTCCCAACTTTGTTATGGCATGGCGCGCCCGGAGGCAGTGCGATTACCAAAGCACCCCCTACCGTCTTGTTCAACGCGTCCCACTCTGCGTTCTTGGGCCAGCAGGCATTGTCTGAGTAGCATTTGCACTGATAGGTAACTCCTCCCTGCTCTTTAACCTCGCCAATCCAGCTCAGCGCACCACTAGCCACAGAGAGGACCAAAAGAATTGACGACAATCGACCCATACTGAACAGCTATACGACGATGGAGGGGCAAAGCTAGACCGCTTGCTAGAGGCTTCCTCTCCAGGTCGTAGCCAGTGTCTTATTACTTGGAGCTCTGATTAGTCTGCTTTGCAAGGACCCTGGCCTCATTACCCAAAGCACCGTTCCTGACAAGAGCCAAGGCCGTGGAAATTTAGAAAGGCCCGCAGGGCGACCCTACACAAATTGAACCACCAATGCGAGTAGCTCGCAGCCGCCGCGAGTATACTCCCATGCAGCATCCCCAAAACGTGCGTGCCCAGCAAACAGCACCAGGTACATCGCTACGGCACCGCGGATGAGCGCCGCAAACAGGAAAGATCGGGGGCGCAAAAGTAAGGTCCGGCTCCGGGCTGCTGGATCGTCATCCTGTTTCCAAACGTTCCTATTCATGCGGGTAAATTCAATATGGCTGTGGGGCGTTCACAACGAGCAACAACGCCGAACGAACGCACCCCCGAGGCGATTGAACATTGATTCTATCGGACATGATTCGAAGGCTTGACCGTCTGCTAGTCAATAGGGCGAAATTTGCATCAGCACTCATATGCAAACTTTGTTCGAATGCAGCGATGAATGTAAAATGGAAGAGCGGGGACATAACATCTAGCCATATTGGCACTTTTGTTCTTGAAGAACCATATTGTAAAATCCTCGGCGCGTCTATTTCCCGTTAGGAGATCCAATCAGAGGGCACCTTGAACCAATCTGGGCGATCTGCCTTTCATACAACTAGATCGCCCTGCGGCAGGGCATGCTTCCAGAATGTCGTTACTGCGCCCCGTACGCCGACCTCAGGAAGATCAGGTCGTGTCGTTCGAGCGTGCGTCCATGGCACTATCTCGCGGATGTGGGGCTCGTGGGGTGCCTGGCTTCCTATAGTATTCAGCCTTGCGCATAGAATGGTATGCATGTACTTGACGTGCCTGCCCTGTGTCTGAGTCGAGACTTCGCGTCGGTGGGGTTGTGGAAGGTTAGTGCATGATCGGTGAGTGCGGTCTGCCATTTTGCGTTCCGAAAAAGTGCCTGGGAGGACACATGCGCACACCCATAGTATGTCTGACGGTTCCCGCAATGATGTCGGATGAGTGTGGCCGAAGGTCTCAGATATTTGCAACATACCACACTGATGAATAGTGGGCTGCTGGCTCTACCGAGGCCATAGCGTCTAGATACTGACCCACAGCGGCTAGCGAGTTATCGTCAAAGGTTAGACTCCGGCCATGCTCCTGCTCCCATTGTATACGAAGCTGATTTGCTGAATGTGGCTATCTCTCCAGAGCGATCAGTTTTGAATCATCTAGACTCCATCAAAGCCTTGGTTGTCTAGGTCTACTTAGCTTATCCATCTTGTACGTCACTTTGCTTCTCTCGCCTCTATGACTGCAAACTCTTAGTTAATGTTCCATTACCTGGTATCTCACTACTCTTGGAGCCATGTTCATGTAGATGGGATAGTGAAAAGGAGGATATATCGCGATCAGACTTCAATAACCTCACAAAGAGCCAATTCCCTGCAGATTTATCGCCCACAAAATGCGCTGTGTAGCTCCAAGGGCCCTGTGTGTCCTATACCAGCTTCATCATAACCGACCTTCACTTCTTGAACATGCATGCGTTCTACAACAGTAGGAAGCTTGTAATTGCTGTGCTGCTTCGATCATGGACACTCAAAAGCTGTCCGCAAGCAGACAGAAATACTCAATGCGCATATAGACCTGTATCACTACTACGGTACGAACCCACAGGTTCAAGAAGACAGTGGGTAATCGCTCCATTTTAACTCGTACAGACACCCTGCACCACAAGTAGACACGTGGATACGCGGAAGGCGAAAGTGCTCCTACTGCTTGCACACCACGGTAGCTCCTTCCTTTCCACCAGGCACAGCGCACACTTTTCACTCACCTGAATAGCCGAACGCTGGATGATCCACAATCCGCCTCACTTCATTACGTGTCAATTACACCATCATCTTCAAAGTGACCACCGACACCATGGCGTCCGAGAAAAATCACCGCGGCAGCTTCAAACAATACCGTCCCATCCCATTTCCAGCTCCTCCCGCCCGAGCTCCACCAAAAGATCTACTTCCTCTTGGGTTACCCATTCGCCGGAGTTATCTAGCACGATTGCACTGGCGCCTGCCTATGCCACGCCGACTCCTACATGCACTTCTCCCACGCCTTGTGGCAAGGTAGGTGGTCAACATGCGCTCGAGATGCAAGACTGGCACAGACGACGAGTCAGCGGGGTCAAGCTCATTGCGCATGGGAAGCATTCGGGAATCGTGTACGCGCGAGATGAAGAAGGTGGACTGGTGAGTGCTTCACTGATGGCTCTTACTCCGGGTTTCTACGCTGTGCCAAACGGTGACTGACGAAATACGGTGTAGCATTGGACGTATCGCGCGGGACGGCAATTTGCGAGCATAACATGTCAGTGAACAGGCGCGAGACTGCAATGAAGTGGGGCTTGGTAATGAAATGGCGTGAATGGCGCTTGAAGTGGCTGAATATCTTGTACGACTAGAACTCTAGCTTATTGTGCATCCGGTCTATGCTTGGGCATGCCCTCCTTCTTAGCATAACTCCATATCTTGCCATCCAAATCGGGACCAACAAATAACCAGACGAAATTCGCAAGCCATGACCCAAGCGTATCCTTGACAATGTTATCCCTCGCTGACGGACCCAGAGCACTCATACGCATAAGATCGCCCAACCAACTCAGCGCAGTCGAATAGTTCCCAGCCTCAAGTCCCTTGATAGCTGCCTGCGCGGCTTCCAACGGCGTCTGTGTCGGATCTCCCTCCTCCATTTTGTACGTGACCGGGTGCTTTGTCTTGTTCTCGTTGTCCCAACCGGGGGATGTGATGGTCGCTGGGGCCACCGAGTGAATTTCGATATCGAATGGCGCAGGTGCTTGTCCGCTGTCCGTCTTTGATCGCCTCGCTCCATTGTATAGCAGTATTTCGTGCCTCAATCCATCCACCAGCGACTTGAGCGCGGCTTTTGCAGGCGAATACGCAGAGTATCCCGCAATATTGCAGTATGCGAGCACCGACATGGTCACAATGAAGTGCCTAGGCTTCTCCGGCTTCGCGCCCTTTTCCTGCGGCTCATACGGTGTCTCCGGGTACAGCCAAGCATTCAGCGTCGCCCTTGCTAGATACGCAACAGCCCAGTAATTCAACTCCATCATATTCCGCAGCGTCTCCGTCTTCATCTCAAGGTACAGCCCAGGCGTCGACGAGCCTGCCACCTGCCACACGATCTCTGGCACGACGCCGTTATTCCATGCCGTAGCTTCGCGCATCATGCGCGCGTTTTCCGCTTCAGAGGTCACGTCGACGGAGAGGTAGGTGAAGCGCTGGGTGTCGGGGTTCTTTGCGCCAGACTTTGTATGTTCGAGGGCGGTTTCGAGGGCGGATATGGTACGCGCGACGAGGATGACGTTTGCGCCGCGTTGGGCGAGGAGGCGGGCGACTTCTTTGCCCATGCCGTACGAGGCGCCCGTGAGGAGGACAGTCTATCAAATCCAATTAGCCCATGGGCCTTCTACAAGGAGCAGTAACGGTAGAGGAGACATACCCGTCCATCGACATCGAACTTATTACCCCCACCAAAGAAGCCCATGATGCTCAAGCTGATGTATGCTACGAGGATGAGAAGAAGGACGATTGCGAGGTTCAGCAATGTCGCCATGTGGTGGGAAGAAAAGAAAAAGAAGAGGAGAAAGGGGAGGGAGATTAGCACAATCCAACGTCCATATGCGGGCTGTTGGTAGGTTTGGTGCTGACGGGCTTCCTCTGGACCCCTGCTGTGCTGTGCGAGGGAGCTACGGTTGTCCAATCGCCCAATTGCACGGTGCGTACGCTGGAGTCGGATTTTCAATGCCAGAAGCTCAGGTGTTTGTGTCTGGTGGGCTGGTATCAGCTGTTTGAGAAGAATTGTCTGGGAGAACCTCGTGGAAAAGCAGTATCGACCCGTGCTGTTGTATCGTTTGTTGCAGGCACATTCTTAGAATTGGTGATGATTGTTGGTTCCTGGTTGCTTAGTCATCCTGCAACCCCATTAAGCGAGCTACGACAGGGGTCGGCCGGCTAAGATTTCGCCGAATCCCCGCCTTACCAAAATTTTTGAGGCATGGAGCAGCCGCAACTCGACAACCACAGCATAATTTTGATCGCATCATGGGAAAGAAGAGGAAAGCTGGAGGCAGATACGGAGCCAACAAGGAGCCGGAGGAGGCGAGTTCGAAGCTCAAGATCAGCACTTACGAGGATGTGGCGGATTCGGAGGACGAGTTCCACATCAATCGCGACAAGATTCTGTTGGATGAAGGTCCTGCAGCGAAGAAGCTGAGAAAGTGGCGGGAAGAAGGTAAGTCCTCTGGAAGAGGTCCAACCAGGTTCGGGTTGCTGACTTTATTCCCAGATCAATTCCTTCAGCCCTCAGACGAAGAAGTACTCGATTACAGCGGCATCGAAGATGATGACGACGACGACGACGACGATAATATCGATGCTGTTGATGCCGATACGAAAGGTCGAAAACAAGGAGGGGGGGACGAAGACGAGGATCTTGAGGGGTGGGGTCCCTCGAAGAAGGACTATTACAATGCCGACGCCATCGAAACGGAGCAAGATGCTCTGGATGAAGAGGCTGAGGCGCGGCGAATACAAAAGAAGCAGCTACAGGCGATGACGGAGGCAGACTTCGGATTCGACGAGGACGAATGGAGAGGCGAAGACGGCGAGACGGATATCGGGAAGGGCGATGTCGTTACTGAAGTTCTGCCTCAGCTCAAGATCACGGACGACATGTCAGAGGAGGAGAAGCTCAAGATACTGAGGACGCGATATCCGGAGTTGGAACACATCTCAAGAGAATACACGAGGTTACAACCGCTTCACGACGAATTGGCAGCTGCAGCAAATGCGGCACAGCGTCTAATCAATTCCCGAGCCGCCAAATCAGGGAAGACCAATGGAAGCATCCCACCTGCCCCTATGGCGGTGACCAAGTACCGTGCCTGTGCAACCTATCTAGCTGCGATGGCCATGTACTTTGCCGTCCTTGGTTCCACTGCTAAAGATGGCAACAAAGAAGCATTAGCCTTGGATCCCGCGGAACTTCACGAACATCCTGTCATGGAGAGTTTGCTCAAATGCCAGAAGCTCTGGCTACGTGTGGAAAGCCTCCCTGTCGGAGATCCCATGGTCGAAGCCAACGGTGACGAGCTTTCGGTCATCGAAGAAGCAAGCCTTGTCTCGGTACAGCCTGTTGTACCCGAGAAGAAAGCAAAGAAACCGAAGAAGAGTAAGACCGAAGCTGCAGCCGAGGCAGCTCAGGCGAAGTCTGAAGCGCGCCGAGCGGAGAGGCTCCGGCAGACGGAGGAAGAACTCGCCTCCTTGGCTGCCCTTACCGACAAGGCCGTCTTGCGTAAGGCAGCGAAGAGGCAGAGCAAGCAGGCTGGGCAACAGAAAGTCAACCTGCTCAACGCCGAAGACTCTGATTTTGGCGAAGAAATGGATCTCACAGCCCACGAGCTTGCGGAGAAGGTGCGGAAGAAGAAGTCTCTACGTTTTTACACTTCTCAAATCGCCCAAAAAGCCAACAAGCGCGATGCTGCCGGCAAAGACTATGGTGGCGATGCCGATGTACCTCATCGTGAGCGCCTTAGGGATCGACAAGCACGCCTGCAAGCAGAGGCGGAGAAGCGCGGTCAAAACAAGAGCAAGGGACCCGGCATTCCCCTCGGCGAAGATGCCGGGAGCTCAGACGGCGACGAGGCACAGCCTGACGGAAATGACTATGAAGACGAGGAGGGCTACTACGACTTGGTAGCCGCACGCAGCAATTCCAAGAAGCAGGCCAAGCTCGACCGCGCGGCCGCATACGCACTAGCAGCTAAGGAAGGTGCTGTGGTTATTGAGCAAGAGATCATCGGCGAGGATGGTCGCAGACAGATTTCCTACGCCATTGAAAAGAACAAGGGCCTGATGCCACATCGGAAGAAGAGTGTGCGAAACCCGCGTGTGAAGAAGAAGCTCAAGTACGCGGAGAAAAAGAAGAAGCTCAAGAGCATGCGGCCCGTCTTCGATGCAGACAAGAGAGCTTCAGGTAGCGCAAGCTATGGTGGCGAGCTAACGGGTATTAAGAAGGGCTTGGTCAGGAGCAGGAAACTATAAGTAACCAAGGCACTCCTCTTACGAAATCAGAGCTTTTCCCAGCCTATTCAGTCTTCTTGATAAATCCACTAGACCCATGCTCCCGTCCCCACTTCCTAACCTTGACATCCATCTCCCACCTAATAAACACCATAACCACCACAACCACCCACCCGATCACCGTATTCACCACCCCCTTCCAAAATCCACCCCTGATCGTCCCACCAAGCACACTAGTCATCACCAACCTGATAATCGTACTCGTTGGCACCAGTTCCTCCCCACTTTCCAACCCCCTAATCGCCCGCCTCGCACACTCCTCCGGCTGCAAGACCTGGTCACCTTCTTCCAGACTTTTGGTGAGATCCGTCTTGACGAGGTTCTCGTCGTCGAGGGACTGCGTGGGCATGGTGGCGGGGAACACGGTGTGTATATGGATCCGGGGGAGATGAGGGTGGGCGGCGGCGTAGAGGTTCATTTCCTGCGAGAGGGAGTCGGAGAGGGAGCGGGTGGCGGCTTTACTGGGGCTGTAGGGGGTGAAGCCCGTGAAGCTGTAGAACGAAACGAAGCTGCCGGTAAATATGATGTGGCGAGCTGGGAGGGATACCGAAGACTTGGGCTGCCGAGTAGAAGGGTCCGAGGAAGTGATATTGGGGCGCAGCCAGGCGTTGAGGATGGCATGGGCCATGTATACACTGGAGAAGTAGTTGCTGTCCATCATGGTCTGGAATTGCTCAATTGGGGTTTCGACGAAGAGGCTGGGGTGGGCACTGCCGCTGCAGCACCATACGATGTCTGGTGGGGTGTTGTTGTTCCATGTTGTTGCTTCTTTGACGACGTGGGCACATGATGGGGCTGTAGTCACGTCTGCCGTTATGGTGTGGAAACGCTGTGTTTGGGGGTCGCGTGCGGATTCCTGGAATCGTCAGAATGTGATGTCTAAGATATAACATAAAGGAGGTTGTACGGTTATTGTTTTGATGGCCTCTTGTAAGTGCGCCTCCCCACGAGCGGCGATGATGATGTTTGCGCCTTTTGCAGCGAGTTGCTGGGCAGCTGCTCGGCCAAGGCCTTTCGAACCACCGGTGATGAGTATAGTCTGAAAGCGGCAATGCCTCGTGATTAGTGGACGATGCATGTGAATGTTGGCAGAACCGTGCTCAAGTGGAACGAAAGCGTGGGAGAACGGGTGGGGAGGGGCTAATGTGCAACGGGAAACCCACCCGTCCATCGACCTCGAACTCGTTCTTCGACAAGAATAAACCCATACCTCCGTCAGAATCTGCTTAATACAAAACCAAGCCCGTGTCAATCTATTCGTGCGAGGCCGTCGTTTGATGAGGACCAAAACGATCGGGCAAGTCCCAATCACTATAATGAATCCCAAGGGTCCGATGGAGGGTTTGATGTTGTGGCACCGTAAGCTTGCGGTTTTCAATCTGAAGGATCGCGGTAGGATTCTGGTTAGGGGTAGAGATCCTGCGATACCCAAACCAGTGGCGCTATTCCGTGTTCGTGATAGGCTGGATACGCTCCCCAAGTTACACATCGGGGACTATGAAGACGCTTCTGCAAGGCTGAGGCATTCGAGTACTTTGTTTCATACCACTAGAGCATGGTTTCTGTGCATCCTGGGTGGGAGGCTTTCCGGCATCCGCGTTGCACTGTTCATAAGGCCCGCACCACAACTGTCGATATTTACCTTAATCTTCCGCCTTCGTCGACCACACATCTATGGCTCCTACTCCTCCAAACTCTCCAAAGGGGCGTGATCGGAACGTCGAAGGTCCTATTGCAGGTGCATTATTTGGCTTGGCTGTCACAGGGTGTATCCTTCGCTTTTACGTTCGGATTTTTACGAGGCGGACCTCTGGAGGACTGAAACTTGACGACTGGTGCATCCTAGTGGCAGTTGTCATACTGCTCGTGATCGCAGCATTGCTTTTTTGGGGTAAGTGGGATGTTGCTTGTTTCGTTCATCTGCATTATTCTTTTTTCTCTTTGATCGTTTACCATGAGCTTAAGCTAATGACGTACCCACAGCAATGAGTGTCAATAAGGACGGCTTCATGATAGCAACCAAACCAGACGAATACAACTTCACAGCGGAAGACCAACTCGAGATGAATGTCCTATACGCCGCCTGTGTCGTGTTCTTTAGTTCTGCCGCGCTCACGAAAATAGGCATCATCCTCATGTACCGGCGCCTATTTCATGTTAGCACGGCATTCCAATACCAAATGTGGACTACTGGTGGACTTTTGTTTGCCTGGTGGATTGGCTGTACCGTGGCAGCGCTCTGCTACTGTAGGCCTGCGAAATATATCTGGATTGACAACCCTCTGGATTCACGAAACTGCAATTTTACACTGTTCTGGATGGCCTCAGGCTCATGCGAAATCCTTTTGGACATCCTGATCCTGTTCATGCCGATTAGCGTTGTGGTCAGGATGCAGTTGAGTTTGGGACGTAAGCTCATGATCATGGGCATTTTCCTGTTGGGAGGGATGTACGTGTGCCAGTTCTTAAGGCTGATAAAGTCCTGACTGAGACAACAGTGTCGTCGTGACTGGCTTAATGAGGGTAGTCCTAAGCTTCTCCCACGGTGGAATCATATTGACTTACTCAAAGTCGACGGTATGGACAGCTGCCCATGCCGGGATGAGTGTCATTTGCGCTTGTCTACCGATTCTTGGACCTCTTTTTAAACAAATTGCCCAGTCCCGCCTCATGGCCTGGCTGTTCAGCCTATCAATCAAACATCGCAAGAGGGCTGGAGAACTCCAGTGTGAACGGTCTACTTCGGATACGCCTAAAGAATTGGATACCGTGGACGGACTCATCTTGCACATTCCCGCAGTTGATACTGAGGGCTGCGACCACTCGCGTAACGACACCGGAAAGGGAACAAACTCCAAGTTGCCCAGCGTCTATGATCAAGAAGAGGGAGGCTGATCTCCGAGTGTTCATAGGATTTTCTCTCGTGGAAAGAGCTCTGGAGTTGATGAATCCGCCTGAACAGTGAGATCGGTTGGTGGGAATGAATGCAGGGGTGGCAAGCTATTGTACTACAAGGATTTTGCATTGCCGTGTATGAAAGATGGCCCTCCAACATACCACTTTTCGGAGCATACGTCTTTAGTGGATGGCTGATATCTGGGACGACAATGAGGTGGTTCGCATTTAACTTTGGCACCCTGATAGGAATACAGATCAGCTAGCTATTGCAGCAGGGTTCCTTCCGAGAAGAGCGTGAAAGGGTCTAGATCCCTGTCAGCCTATCATTCAATACTGGGGACGCGAGGAGAATTCTCCACCGCATACAAAGCTTCGCAGTGTGAAGAATCAGGCATGCTTGGAATTCGCATCTTGTTTGTTAGACCTTCTGTTACGCGGTTCCCATATACACCCATGGTGCATGACGGGTAAGAACAACCCCTGACACAATGTCAAGACTGAAATCGTGGACATCTTTTTGACCATGGAATCCTCATGTCACCGGCTCCATAGCTCTTGAACTCCGTAAATCGGGCAAGGCAAATACGTTGCCCATGCTGCGAGACGGATCGTAAGGCCCTGCACCTTGCAGCTTGGGCCCAAGCCATATTCGTACCCTTTGCACGAACTCGTTTATACGCACGTCGCAAACCCACCGACTAACGACAATCCTCCCCCTGTCCACAATTTCAGGCCAACCACAGGCCTCCTACGCCTCGCCGTCATATCCCCGCAAATCCTCGGAAGGACAACTGTCGATCATCTTCGCTATGAGGCATACCCGGTACAGTCTCGGCATACCGAGAACAAGAGGTTAATACGAAGCGAGTATAGGACCGCACCTCATACCACAGACAGTACCGTATGCCCAGCAAGGCACTTCATCCTGCACCCAAGCCACATCCAGCTTCCGAGGTCGGACGTTCCGACTGCAGCAGCACACACATTGCAAACCTCCAAACAAGGGCAAAAATCGCCGATTGCATCCCAAAGGACAGGCACAGTGACGATAAACCGTACAAAAGATACGAGGAAGGAGCAGCACAGCTCCACAAAAGTAGACTGCAATTCCCTTCGCTAAGGCGTGCGTCACAGGATCGACACGTCTCACCAATCAACACCACTCAATAACACCCACACTAGCTATCTCAGGCCACATGCAGGCGCCGTTCAGAACCTCACGTGGCCCTTTCCGACGTCCCGTAGCAAGGTGAGCAAGGAGCAACGAACGGTAGGCCTGGGCATGTGCCTGTGCGCCGGCCGGAGCGGTGTATGTATTGTGTGGAAGCTTTTGTGTGGTCGAGGCCGGCACGCCCTGCGTTGAGTTGCTCAGGTGAGGGGGGAACAAGCGGATGTGAGCTGAGGCCTAAGTGGTGATTCCTGCGTCATTGCTGGACCATTCCGAATCATACGTTGGGCGCCAGGGTACAGGCGGCCGAGCAGAGGGTCCCCACGATGGATTTTGACTGGCTTCCGCGGGGTGTGCATGGCGACGTAACTGGGGCCGCACAAATCAGAAGTATAAAGGCTGAGGGGTGGCTTTTGCAAACTCCACGCAGACCACCACCGCCGCCACCAGCTCAATTGTGCTTTAGTCGATCTTGCTTTTCACACCCCTTACTTGCGCAGAATACAATGGACGTCCAACACCATCACCATGCTTCTCCTCCGGCCACCCTTCCATACCTCCCGCCGGACTTCTTCGCCGTCCTCTTCACTACTACAAACATGCATTTTCTCTCAATCGCTCTATCCCTAATCTTGCCAATCGTTACCCTATTTTACGTCCACCGTGACTATCAAGCCTTCCTCTCGCTCGGCCCGGGTGGTACGCGTATGTAGCTCGGGGACACGAAGTCGATACGCCCCTCCCCACGTTGACGATCGATACTGACTTGATACCCACTTTAGCATCGACCCCTATCGGTTACCTGAAGATCAAGGTGCTCTCGTTGATCTCTCTCCGCGATCCACTCCGTCCAATCGCAATCCCGCCCCACTTCCGACCACAGCGGGGCTTCCTCAGCTCCCTACCTACACGCACCGGTTCGAGGCCCGTGGTTGAAGGTATTGCGCCTCAACGGCAGCAGACACAAAGGTCTTCTGGAGCAATATATAAAGAATTGGTGGAAGCAATGCGTGCCCTCATCAAGGACCCGGCCAACTGCCTGATCGAGCGGACGAGTTGTTTTGAGAAACACAGCTCCGGCATCTTCGCCAGTACACCGATCACCCGAACCTGTGGAGGTGAGGTGTGCCATGCCCACCCATCCGACGGCTCCATGCACATGACACTGCATCCCGCAGACGCGAAGATTCTTATGGAGAGCGGATGGGGCGAGCGGCATCCGCTGGCGCGAGGAGGCTGGTGCAGGAGATTTGTACCCAGAGAATTTGTGTTGGTCTATGCGCCGAGGAACGAAGAGGAGATCAAGGTCGCTATGCGCATTGTGGCCGCTGCAGTCTGGTGGGTGTCGGGAATCGACGTGGAGAAGGCTGGTCTGGACAGGAGGGACTCGGGTTTGGACATGGAGGCGCGGAAGAAGCATGTCGAGACCGAGTGCTATTCTTGCAGAGTGCACGGCTGTGGGAATAACGGCGCGGAGAGGTTGACGGGCGGCGCGTGAGGCGGAGAGCCTGGTGTGTGAAATCATGTCAACGTTCAAGACCTCGAAATGAGCGTCCCAGTTGGAGGTCCCGCTGGTAGGCGAGGTTTATTGATTGGGTCTATTGTAACTACATCTGTGTGATAATCAGCGCTGATCTCTTCAGATAATAGGCATAACTCAAGAGTCACTTACCGTTTGTCTAACTGGCTGCAGCATATCAGTTCCCCCCAGACTTGACCCAGTCCGCATACTCCTTCCTCTTAGCCCTCACATCCCAGAACCCTCTCCTGCCTTCTCCCTTGCCCCCAATCCCCGCATCCAGCCCCAGGAACCCATACGGATCGCCCTCACTCAGAATCTCCTCTCCCTCGCGCGTGTACTTTCCCTCGCCATGTCTACCCTCGCGCTGCATCTTTCCCGACCATCTCGCCCACTGGATCGGTTTCAGCTGCGGTGAGCTCAGCACGATGCCAGCCGAGAGTATCAGAATGGAAGCGAGGAGCTCAATCGTAATATCGAGGGGTAGCGGCGTACGCGCAAAGGTAGCCGTGTGCTCGTGCGTGGAGTAAACGCTGTGAGGTAATTGTTAGCTTGAGAGCGCGTGGCGTCATTGCGAGTCGTGGTAGGCAAGGTCGGATTTTCATGTACGAGGGTGTGAATCGCATTGTGTTTCAGATCGAAGAATTGGTGCCGGGGTGCCACCTTTGGATGACAGTGGGAATTACGAAGAGACGATAAGAGGGAATAGGTGTTCATACGCATGTGTCAGGAATAGCAGGCCGACGGTGTTGATGGCCGTTCCGAGGAAAGGCATCGTGGAGCTGCCGTGGAGGAGGGAAATCGAAGGAGCAGATCAGGGGAGGCTGCGCGGGATTGCTATGCACAAGGAAAGGCTAGATCCGAGGTCAGATACCAAGGCGAAGAGTTGTTGGGTATGAGATGGCAGGAAGAGTGTAGATGGCGAGCAAAGGTGGAAGATGCGAGGTCAATCGGGATGGAAAGGTGCGATGCCCATCAATTAACGCCAAGTCTTTATGTAAGCGAAACACGTGGAGCACATCTTTCACTCTCGCAGCTCTTGCGAGTAGGAACCTTCTTGATAGTATTTTGCAATATCATGAGACATCACATTCAAAAGTGACCAGCTTTGAGCGTCCAAGACAATCTGTTTTACACGTCGCATTGGAGATTATCGCGCCCAGTATATGCAACCCACAATGCATCCAACCCAAACCGGGAATTTTCAAGCCTGAAGGGAAAACCGGGCGTATCAAACGTCATATCTTCACCGTCACCACACTGTTTGCATCACTCGTCTTCTCTCTACGGCATTAGGAAATACGACCTTAGGTCCAATCGAAAGACGCCATTCTCATAGTGTATGGCAATGGTATAGAACACGAAGGGCAAAGCGGCAAAGGAACGCTAGAACATTTATGCGCGATGCGCCCACTCGGCAAGCTGGTTCGAGGAGTCCACGGAATCCTGGTTCTTCTCGTGGTGGCCACTCATGCCTGAAGCGTGGTTGTCCAGAGAGTGGGTGGACATGCCCTCATCGACATCATCATCAGGGATCTTGACGTCGCGGGTGAGCTCAACATAATCGTACTGAGGCTGTTAGCATTTATCTTAATGTTCAGATGTTGATAGAACTTACAGCAAACTCGCCAATCTCCACATCGTCAATGCCGAGAACCTCTTCCTCCTCGCTGGCGCGGAGCTTGAAGATGGGCAGGAACTTGCCAATGAAGTCAAGGCAGCCCAGGATGATACACGTGCCTACAAAGGAGTAGGCTCCGCCAGCGAGCGAGTCAGCAACCTGGTAGCCAAGCTGGACCCAGTGGTGGTTTAGCCAGCCACCGGGAATAATGCTGTAGCCATCAAGATGCGCAATGTAATCGCTGCAGTGAACAGTTAGTCGGAGGATCCGAAGCGATGAGAAGAAAACTTACGCAGCGAAGAAAGCGGTCAGGATGTTGCCGACAAATCCACCGACAGCGTGGACAGCAAAGATGTCAAGGGCGTCGTCGCATCGGAGGAAGTACTTGAGCTTGGTCGCGTAGTTGCAGGCCATGCCTCCGCAGACACCGAAGACGACGGCCGCCCACGCGGGCACATAACCTGAGCCTGGCGTGATGCACACCAATCCGGCAATAACTCCACTGCAGAAGCCAACAGTCGACCACTTGCGCTCCAGGCGGTAATCAACGAGGCACCAGGTGATGCCACCAACACAAGCAGCGAGATTGGTGACGACGGCGGCCATGACAGCACGGAGGTTCGCGGAAAGGGCTGATCCGGCGTTGAAGCCGAACCATCCGACCCAGAGGAACACTGTACCAATTACGATGTGGGTGACATTGTGCGGGCGGTAGTTGAGCTCCTGCGTTCCGTGGCCCCTACGCTTTCCGAGCATGTACGAGTACGCTAGAGCGGCGGTTCCGGATGAGATATGGACAGGTGTGCCACCTGCAAAGTCCAGACCGCCCATCTTGAACGACCAACCGGCCGAGTTCCAGGTCCAGCATGCGATTGGATCGTAAATGACCGTCGACCAAATAAACATGTAGATGATGCAAGGTAGCATCCGTCCGCGTTCTGCCACGGCACCGACTGCGAGTGCGACACTGGACCCGGGTTAGCAATTGGAGAATTATATACATTGCGGCGGAGCATACGTGATAGCAGCGAACATGCCCTGATACACGCAGAACAGAAGATCCGGAATGCGCGGGCTACCCACAGAGGGTGCAGCTAGCACATCCTTCAGGCCAAAGTTATCCAGCGCACCAATATATTTTCCGGCCTTGTGCGAGAAGGCCAGCGAAAAGCCCCAGAAGAACCATTGGAAGGATATGACGGCCGTAGCCATGACAGACAGCCATAGCAGCGATAGGGCAGACTTTCTTCGTGCAAGACCCGAGTAGAAGAAGCCAACGCCGGGGATCATGAGAAGGACCAGCGCGGTCGCCGTGATCATCCACGCGATGTCGCCGGGCTTCGAAAATATTAGTCTCCCAAGCAAACACCCCACACAACACCAGGGACTCACATTGTAAAACACATTAAGGTTGTAGAGCAAGGAATCACCACCCGTAGCTTCGGTCGTGTTCCCGAAGTCCTCCAACGGGGTTGTCGGGTACATGCCCGAAGTCACACCAGCCATGGCTGCGATCTGTTGCCGGGAATTTGCTGGGGAAAGGATATCTCTGGCGACGGAGATCGAGCGAAGCCAGGCTGAGTGGGTCTCGCGGGTGAGGGAGATTTGAATGTATAAAGACGAATATAAGGAGTGGACGGAGTGAGGCGGAGAGACAAGGCCTATATCACTGCCGGGGATCTCGCCAGTGGGGTAGCCCTTTCTGTAGGGGTTGCAAAGAGCACGACGTCCGGCAAGGAGGCGCAAATAGACGTGGCACAGGAGTTTATACAAATGGCCGGTGACGATGAGCACGGCTCTATGGGAGCACTAGGGGGGCCGCGTAGCTATATGTAGCCGGACATTGCGCTTCTACCGTTGGCCATGGCCGAGCTCGTCTGCTCGGACCGCCAGGCTGCGGTCGCGGCATGAACCCTCTAGGATCACGAGCAAGCCACGGCGGTGGGGTGTAAGATACGGCACCGCTGCAGCCAATGTTGGGCCATGTTTCGTGGACGGGCCTGTGCAAGTGTCACGCAGGGTGCCGCCGTCCAAACGGGGCGCAACTGGGTTTGTGCAGTCCTGGGCCCATATCGGCCTTTAGGCCGTCTTCCATCGACGGCTAGCGAGCGTCCAGCCTGTCGAACCGCGACCGTGGGATGACAGCTTTTGCGCGAGGATCCAGAGGGGAGTGGGGATTTGGGGATCGTCGATGTCGCCCATGAGTCTGCCGCGTGCGCCCTGCGCCTTGCGACTCCAGCTGTACATACACATCGCAAGCGCAGCCAGACCTTTTGCCTCTTTGCGTCTCCCTCCGCCGACCCGAATGGCACAGCTGCGCTGCCTCACAGGCAGGAACAGGCAGCGGACCGCTCCTCTGCCTCACTCAGAGCCAAAGCCCACTGGCGCCGGTGTCCAACCCACCAGCTGCAGCAAACCGCAGCCACCGGCGCACACTCGAGCAAGAGACGGGCTGCTGTTGGAGAATCCATTTCGTTTCCTTATCAGTACCCTAGAAGCCGCCAAGCCCCAGCCTCAAGCAATCAAAGACCGTTCTGGCATGGCGCAGTGGGCCCCTTCCGCCTGCCGAGCCAGGCCTCGACTGGCCTCCCAGAGAAACAATTCACTGCTCGACGATCGCTGCCGGCGCTGGACCGACGATATATCAGCCCATCCGACTCCCACTCTCACTCCCTCCTTGGTCAAATATTCAAATATCGCCCCAAGCCTGTGCATCCGAGATGATCCTCCGCAATGTGAATTGATACCGCCGACGGCAAACAGGCTGCGTCGGTGAACCGCCCCGCCCACCCTCATCCCGCATATCCCGCAGCCTCCCAACCGATCTCGCAGACCTTCCGACAGCCTCTGTTTCTGTGCCTGAAATCCAGGGTGCTGCTGGCCTCCCGATCGAATCTGCAGAATTTCGAAACCTTGCCGCTTGCGCCCTGGACGTTGCTTTTTCTGGAGCCCGGCCCCCGCTGCGTCCCCTCGCCTGCTCGCCTTCGCATTGCAAGGCTCGCTCGGCCCACTCTTGTCTTCATTGCTGACCCTGGGGTACCTCTTGCCTCCCATATTCATTTTGCTGTCTATTGCCTGCCGCACCATTGTAACCGACTGTGCCGGCCGACTAGGGGGGGTTTTGTGGCCTCCACTGGCCGCTGGACTGAGAAGGCACGAAGCGCTCGTCCGAGGATTACCTGACCACCAGCATGCATTCAAAGGAATGAGGAGGAACGTGGTATTCCAACAGGCTGGGTCCTTTCGTGACACAGGTCGCCTTGTTTGGCACATAGAAACATTGATTGCATGAAATAGCAAATTGCCAAATGCAGACGTCAGCTTTAGGTGGTCAGATCTCTATCGCTGTGCCCCATTACTCACGAGAACGAGACCTGGAGAAACCCAACCTGGCGGTTACTGGCACTAAGCTCTCCAAGGTCGCCTGTGTAGTCCTCGCAAGTGTACACTGAAGCGTATATGTTGGCAGACAAAACAAAGCGGCTAACATAGCCGGGTCTCCGTTGCAGCTGTTGTCCGACTGAGCACAAACACGAATGTCTGACCACCGCCACGTTGTATGTAGCGGTCAAGTTGATCTGTCTCGTGGCCCTCGAGCAACGAGTATCTCTTGCGAGAAACGTGTGCGGTTAGGCGCGTAGTGCAGATGGCGCCATGGTGAAAGCCAAGATGACGTGCACACCAACTTCGAGATCACCGTTGGACTCCACAATTGGAACGCATCGCGTACCTGCAGCAGCGCTAATTGCTCTCTGGATCTAGGGCCGACTCCGTTCGAGGTGGGATACGTACGACGGGGCTTAACCAGGCATGCTCCTCTATGCTGACCGGTCCTCCGATGGTATATTAGGAAGTGTTGATTCGCGTACCTTGTTCGGACCCTCCGTATATTAAAAACCAAGGCTTCGAAACGAAACAATTTCTGCGCATGTGCCAAGATCAGCATACACGAGGAGGACAAGAGCTTGTCTATTGATGGTGCGTGTGGTGCGTGAAGTCCGTCGATAATTTCGGACTGTGCGATGGGAACGTTGCAGAGCGTATGAAACGAATGTTGTGCTACAGCAGACCTTGTTGTTGGATAGCAATAGAGAGAGCGCTTGCATGGATCATGGAAGGGGGAGTTTCTCGAAGAAGCAGTGCCCAGGTGTTCTGTGGACACAATTAGGCGGTCATCTCCTGCCCCTGTTCGAAGGTGTGCGTGCCCTGAATTGAATAGATTGTTCGAGTGTCTGCGCCGAACGTACCGAGGAAGCACAAAAACTCTGATCCGCACGGTGGACTGGGAAGTCGTGGTCGAGAACACTGTCGCGCTGATGCTCTGCGAGGAGTCTACAGGCTGATGGAAGGCGCGCGATATTCAGTGGAGAAACATTCCCCCGTTCACCGCTTCATATATGATGCCGCGTTTGGCGTTGAAGCGTCGCTAGGAAGGCAGTCAGCAATTAGCTCGACATTTTCAAGGCAAAAGTCCATGCTGTTTGCTTTTCCTGCATCTACCATGGGAGGGTTAGACTTGGTGTTGCGATAGGGATCGTGATAGCCATGCGCATCGTCGATGAGAGGCTCCTGACCGAGGCGACATTCTCCCGCAAACCTGTTTCCGGCTCGGAACCAAGACAAAAAAAAGGCCAGGCGTGGTCTTCACCGGCTGGTCGCAGGGCATGGAGTATACCAGTCTCAGGCTTGGATGGAAACGGGATTGTGGTGCCAGGCAAATATCGGAGCGAGGTGTTGAAACTTGATGGAGCAGTGAATGCCAGCGTCGAAGCCTTCCGAGCCTGGTTCCGATCGAGCACCGTGTGGCGAAGGCAAGTGTCATCGGGGGTGAAGCTACCATTTCGCTACCAAACAGAAGCTCAACGGTCGACTCAGTCAGAGGGTAGCTACTGCGTACACGTGTTGCCCTGGCGGTATCCAGTATCCAGCGTTGCTAGGCTCTGTGGGCCATAACGTCGTACTCTTTACCATCTCTCGTCTGATCCCGCTATCTGATCGCCATCGCACCGCCACAGGATTTTCGCAAAGGGGGATCCCACTAAGAACAAGCAACGCCGATCTTGCCCGCAGACGGCGAAGAGCGGCCCGTCATTAAAGCAACACCATGAGCCACGATGCCGTTCGCGGCGTCCGCTTCAACGTTGGCCACGACGTCGCGCTGCTGCCAAACCACTCCACCGCCGACATGACGAGGCCCGTCGTGGTGAACACGCCCGAGGCGCTCAACGACTCTTCCGGCTCGGCTTCGTCTGGCGAATCCGACCAAGACGCGCCGCCAGGCCCGCGCCTTGGCTCCACGTCCCACGACGATGAAGGCCAGTATCAGTTTGCGCCGCCCGTGGTCACCACTCCCATCGACGAGGTAGGCCCGCTCGGCGCCGGCGGCGGAGGATTCAGTTGGAACACTGGCAACCCTCGTTCGCGCCCTGCTGCTGCCGGCGGCGCTGCCAGCAGCTTCGACAGTCTGCCGCCCATCCAGACGAACGGCGGCATGAGCAACTCTGGACGCACGCCGCGCCCCGCCGCGGTCAGGACGCCCTCCAACGCATATGCGCCTGCCCGCCGCCCGCAGCAGTTCTCCCTCAACACCACCAACACCCGCCATCGCAATTCCTCGACGAACCGTGCCCGCCGCAACCCCAACGCCGAATACCGCGCCCAGGAAAAGGCCTACGTGCAGCGCATCCGGCAAGAGAATGAGCAGGATGAGTTCTTCAACGACATGCGCACACCCAGCCTCGGATACAGCACCGACTCCGATTCGGACGGCGAGTCGCCCTCCACCGCCGAATACGTCGACAACGATCCCTACGACCAGGAGACGCTGCTATACTATGGCAACGACGACATGCAACCGTCGGTGGAGGAGCTCAAGATACCCGCCAACAGGGAACGCCTCGAATGGCATTCTATGCTTGCCAGCGTCTTGACGGGCGATGTTGTCAAGCAGGAGAAGAAGCGGCTGATCGGCAGCTCCGAACAGCAAGGGGACAGCACGTTGAAGGCAGAGATATGGCTGGGCATCAGGGCCAAAGTGTGCGGGAGATCCCTGCAGGCACAGCGGCGTCTCATCGACGAGAAACGCTCACACGTCAAGACGGATCTGGAGAGCATCATCGCCTTCGAGGTCCAGGGTGCCGCAGAGGCCGGTCAGACACCGCAGGCTCAGGTCGCCGAAGTGGTCCGGAAGATCGAAAAGATCGAAAAACTGTTCCCCACACGGCAAGCCCTGGAGCAGGCCTTCCCTAGGGCTGCTTCTCAAGCTTACAAGGACTCTTGCGACGCTGTCTTTGCCTGGCACAACACCACCGAGCTCATCAACACAGAAATGTCAATTCTAAAGAGCTGGGTCGGCAACGACGAGCTTGACTTTTCGAAACCACGGGCGCGATCATCCCAGGACCACCATCTCACCGACGATTCGTCCTTCATCGACCGCATACTGAAAGAAGATGGGCTCAAGTCACTACAAGGCGAAACGAGTCTCTTGGTTGCTCTGGAGAAGGTCATTAACAAGGCAAAGGCTACCCTAATCGCCAATGCTGAAGGATTCGCGGACAGGCATTTGCCCCCTTACATTGAGGAATTGTTGACGCTTATCAACTTCCCGTCACGACTACTTCAGGAGATCATCAAAGTACGGCTACAGTACGCTAAGAAGATCAAAGATCCGGCGCAGCAGGGTATTATGATGGCAGAGCAGATGATCTCTCAGTTTCAGATCCTGCTCACCTTGGCCGGCAATATCAAAGGAAGCTACATGATCATCGCGCGTCCAGAACCTGGTTGGGACCTTCCGCCGTGTATCGAAGAGAACTTCGATTTGGTCGTCTTGGATGCTCTTAAGTTCTACTTCAAGATGTTGAATTGGAAGCTCTCGGCGAACAAGAACACGTTCAAGGAGGCTGAAATACTGGAACAAGAATGGGACTTCTCCAACAAGCTCGGCAGACAGCTGGAGGGAGGCGATGTCGAGACTGCAGAGCAGTTTAGCTCCCTCACCTCGAAATCGCTGGCTCGCCTGACAGCGCACTTCGAGAAGGAATTGCAACGCAGACCAGACGAGCTCACGGGCTTCGAGATGGAGAAGCGATACAAGCAGATACTGGACTCGGTTCGTGTTCGACAGCGGAAGCTGTTTCGATTTTCAAGAATTCTTACCCAACGTTTCGAGAATTGTACAGAGTACAACATAAACCACATCGACTTGGATGAGGAACAGCTGCATGACCTGTACGAATCGCTCATCATCACCGGTCACTTCCTGATAGAGACTTCTGGCAGCGACAATCTTGGCATCCATGTCATTGCCTCGCCAGCGCTGCAAGACAGACCGCAGGACATACAATCACTCCTCACTACATGCTACCATGCCGAGGAGAACCCAGAAGATCCTTCAAATCCGTACTGCCTTATCATCAGACCAGAGGAGCCTCTAATCTGGACTGGCACCAAGATGACAGCTAACATCAAGGAGCCTCATCTGGATGTCAAGCCTGGTCGACTACGCTTAGTGGCGGATGGCTCACAGCAGCGACTTGCTAATGCCAATGCTTCTTTCGTACACGCGATTGGGATGGACCTCAACACACTCATCGACCAAAGAGCAAATCTCCCTCGAGTCGACCAAGAACTGCGGAAGATCAAGAAGACTGCTTACAAGTTGTCTAACACAATTATGGACAGTGTAGAGATCGTCCGGAAACAGACCGCCGGGCTCGACTGTCAGGACCTCATCCAGACATGCTTCGCATTCGCCACTGAATTCGGACAGCGTTCTCTTCTTTACATGGACTACAACCGACGCGCCATGAACAACATCAAGCTGACACGCCTGGCTCTAGACTGGGTTAGCTTCATCTGCGATGACTGTGTTGCTTCGGATCGGAAGACCTTCCGGTGGGCAGTGGTTGCTCTAGAGTTCGCGATGATGATGACGCGTGGGCAGAACATTCTGTCCATCAGCGATGAAGAGTACTCGAAGCTACGGCTTAAAGTAGCAGGATGCATGTCGGTTTTAATATCACATTTTGACATCATGGGCGCTCGGTCTACCATCGCTGCGCAAGCCGAACGACAACGATTGAATGCTCTCGTGAGCAAGACACTGTTCGATCCTAAGAACATGAAGGACGATGAAGAGTCAATACAAATAACGCAGGAGCAATGGATGCAGAGACTGGAAGAGATTGATGCATTTAGAAAGGAGAAGGAAGCTGAACGTCAGACACTCGGTAGGGTGCTTGAGGACTCTAACGAAGCTGATCGTGCGCTTACATATCTCTCGTCGTCGGCGACCAACGTGACGCTACGATGGCAGCAGGGGCAATTTGTCGGCGGTGGAACGTTTGGCTCCGTCTACGCCGCCATGAATCTAGACTCGGGTCACCTCATGGCTGTCAAAGAAATCCGACTTCAAGATCCCCAGCTCATTCCCACCATCGTAGCGCAGATTCGAGACGAGATGGGCGTCCTTCAAGTCCTCGACCACCCCAACATTGTCTCATACTATGGTATCGAACCCCACCGAGATAAGGTGTACATTTTTATGGAGTATTGCTCTGGCGGTTCCTTGGCAGGCTTGCTGGAGCACGGCAGAATCGAAGACGAGACGGTCACTCAAGTTTACGCGCTACAGATGTTGGAGGGGCTTGCTTATCTTCACGACTCCGGTGTCGTGCACCGCGACATCAAGCCTGAAAGTGGGTTAATCATCCTTGACAACAGGAGCATGAAGCTAACTAATCTGCAGACATCCTGTTAGACCACAACGGAGTGATCAAGTTCGTCGATTTCGGAGCAGCCAAGGTCATCGCACGGCAGGGTAGAACCTTAGCCGCTGAACACGCTGCCACTCGCCAAGGTCGTCAAAGATCAATGACCGGAACGCCCATGTACATGTCGCCAGAAGTCATCCGGGGCACCAGTCTCGGCCGCCACGGCGCCGTCGACATTTGGTCACTTGGCTGCGTCATCCTCGAGATGGCAACCGGACGACGACCATGGGCCAGTATGGACAATGAATGGGCAATCATGTACCACATTGCGCAGGGCGATCCACCGCAACTCCCGACGAGAGAACAACTAAGCGATCAAGGCATCGACTTCCTCAAACGATGTTTCGAACGCGACCCAGCCAAGCGGGCCTCCGCCGTCGAACTACTGCAGCATGACTGGATCATGACTCTGCGAGCACAGCTATCACTCGAACCCCAAACACCAAGCAGCGAATCATCGAGTTCCGGACCCAGCAGTGCAGCAAGTACGCGTCACAACTCAGCCATCTACGGTTGAGTTCGAATATTTAATAATATTCGTCACAAGCGCTTGCTGACTTCACTGTCTCCTAGAGTACCGAACTTTCTCCTTCTCCTCAGGCCCTTGCTCCCCTCCAGCATGTCCCCAGGGGCCTTACTGCGCGGCTACCGGCCGCCGATCAACTTCCGCATCTGAGCCTTAAAATTGTTATCATATTCTCTTTCTTTTGAATACTAATTCCTACTCGCTCACTCACCAAGAGAATTTGGGTTTTCTTGTCCATGCATCAGCACACCTTGCTTTTTCTTTGTGCACACCTGAGGGAGACAGGTATGGCATGGCATGGCGTTCTTGCATCAGCGACGGAGTTTGCCCTCTTTTTTTGACAAGGTGACCGGGGGGCTTTTGGACGGCCGTTTTTATAGTCCTTTTCGAGCCCGCTGCAGCTTGCATATGCGGATTTATAGTAACGATTCGCTCTTCTTTTGAGGAGCTTGAACATCCTATACAGGGGATCACCCCAATCTCTACCCTCTTTCACCGTGGTGTATCTATCGTATGTGGCAAATATCACTCTTCTAAGTCACCAATCACGCTCGAACGACTACAGGCTCCATGACTGGAGTTGTTAGCTGGCCAATGATCAGTCACGTGATGCTGATCGGCGTCAGCGGGCCCAAGTTTTTCCCATGCCTACAACTTTTTGAGTCACCCCCGCCATTCATGCCGCCCCACCATACACCCTCGCAAACCGCCTTACGTCGTGCCGGCACGCTCGTACTTTCACTTCCACGACGGGAACCTTGCATTCGTTCTTCCTCTTGCTTCAAACCACTTCTACCATTTCTTTGGCCTGCCCATTCGGTGCTCAATCGGAAACACTCAACCACACCCCGCCGCTGCGCACACGACCAGAGCCAGGACGAGATGGGAAAAGAAGGAAAGGGCAACTACCAGCTGAAGACGCCCAAGGGCACTCGGGATTGTACGTCTATGAGACGTCCGAGCAAAGGCCCAGCGTTGACGACTTACAGGGAAGGATGAGGCTGTTGTCCTGCGCGAGCAGATCTTCTCAACGATTACCGATGTCTTCAAGTAGGTCGCTACGCAATCAGAACCCTACCATATGGGAAAGCATGCTAATTGTTCCTTAGACGCCACGGCGCCGTTACGATAGATACGTACGCAACCGCCTCGTTGCTCCTCCGATGCTTTCCTGCTGACCGACTGGCAGACCAGTATTCGAGCTTAGGGATACACTGACAGGCAAATATGGCGAGGACAGCAAACTCATCTACGACCTCGCAGACCAGGGTGGCGAAATCTGCTCGTTACGTTACGACCTCACTGTGCCTTTCGCGAGATTCTGCGCCCAGTACGGTATATCGAACATCAAGCGATACCACATCGCAAAGGTCTACCGACGAGACCAGCCGGCAATGACAAAGGGGCGCATGAGAGAATTCTACCAGTGCGATATCGACGTGGCCGGTGTGTATGACCCCATGCTCCCCGATGCGGAGGTGCTGCGGATAGTCAGAGAGGTGTTCGAGGATCTACCCGGGTGGAAGGGCAAATACACCATCAAAATAAATCACAGGAAGATACTGGACGGCATCTTCCAGATATGTGGTGTGCCAGAGGATAAGATCCGCACAATAAGTAGCGCCGTCGACAAACTGGACAAGGTAGGTCCATACGTGGGTCGTGGATGGCAAGAGCATTGCTGACATACACAGTCACCATGGGAAGAAGTACGGAAGGAGATGGTGAACGAGAAAGGACTAGATCCGGAGGTGGCAGACAAGATCTGGACCTACGCACAGCTAAAGGGCGGCCCAGAAGTCGTCACAAAACTGCAGGATATGCCCGAAGTCATCGCCAACGAATCGGCAAAACAGGGCCTCGAAGACATGGCGCTTCTCTGCACATACCTCCAAATTTACGACGTCCTCCCCTCGTTGTCAATAGACATGTCTCTCGCACGCGGTCTAGACTACTACACTGGAGTCATCTACGAAGTTGTTACCGAGGGCTCGGCGCCGGCTGCGTCAGCACAGGACGCCGCAAAGAAAGCAAAGAAACCCAAGAAGAAGTTGGAGGCGGACGATGATCGGTCAGACGACCCCACAATAGGCGTAGGCTCGGTAGCAGCAGGAGGCAGATACGACGGGCTGGTTGGCATGTTCAGCGGCAAGAACATTCCATGTGTAGGCATCTCGTTCGGGGTGGATCGCATCTACAGCGTCACCGAAGCGCGGCTCGGCAACATCAAGGACACTCTCCGACCCACCGAAGTAGATGTCTACGTCCTGGCAGTCGGTGGGGGTAAGGACTTCACCGGCCTGTTACCGGAGCGCATGCAAGTCGTCAAGACGCTGTGGGATGCTGGCATCAAGGCTGAATATCAGTGGAAAAAGAAACCCAACTTCCTAAAGCAGATAGGAGCTGCGGAGAAGGGCAGGGTACCGTGGGGAGTCATCATTGGAGAAGACGAACTCAAGGAGGGAAAGGTGAGGATCAAGGACTTGGTGACGAAGTTACCAGAGGGTCACCCAGATCGAGACGGTGCACTGGTGGATAAGGCGAATCTCGTAGAGGAGGTGAAGAAAAGGTTAGCGAGGCAGAGTGTCAGTCTTCCTGATCGGACAAAGGAGTGAAGCATGTATGAGAGGTGCGACGGAAAGCGTGTTTGATTGTGGGGCAACTCGAGGTTGGAAACCGATCGGCCTGCTACTGGGATGCTCATGGAGTAAGAGCCCCAATAACCCGAGTCAATCACTCAGATCAAGGGTTAAAAGTCGGCGAGCATGATGTATACCTAGGTTTATGTTTCTTCATTTAGACGGGGGTTTGATATCCTTAGAGATAGACCACAACATCTCTCACTCGCCCAAAATCCAGAGTCTTTTCTATCCAATCACTAGTTAATTTACAATTTTTCGTGCATGCCTACAGCATTGTCTTAACCGGTATCGAGGTCAACGGACTGTAGACCGGCGTGATCCTGAAGGCGCAATGAGGGTGGGATACCCGTGCCGTAAATAGTAACAGATCCAGGGCCCCGGATCAACGTTAGCGCAGCTTGCATGCATGCAAGAACCCGCTGCCACGACCATCAACTCAACATCACACCTGTTGGCCCTCGTCAATCGCCCATCACTATTCCTTTGCCCGCATCACGCGCAGATGGCGTCTGTATACAGTCTTACCCGTCTTACTCGTTCCTAGGAGCCAGCCTACCAGATTCATCTTTGTATCAGCCACGTGGTTGTGATCTGCTTCAAACGTTGACTCTACAGGTTTTTGTCAAGCCTTTTCACGCCCGACATCGGCTCAATTCTCCAACCCGTCTTGACTGACTTGCATTGCAAAATTGAGTGGCTTTGGCGCGGCAGCCAGCACAGCCCCATATACGCCGCCGTCGCGCTCCAACATCATCCAACTCATTTCACGATGCCTCTTAGCGCAGGTGGCTGAGTCCCGCCCTCTCAGGGAACCAACAACGTGGAAGCCCCTCGCCCTCATCCTGCGCTCATGTCTAACATTGGTTCCCGCGCCCGTCATAACTTTGTTCCGCTCCTGGAACCTGACGACAAGAGGGAGGTGTTGGCGAAGGCAAGCGAAGGCAAGCGAAGGCAACAGCCACGGTTTCGTTTTCGCCGAATATTACGAGCGAGCTGAGGTCGTTACTGCAGCCGCCGTGCCTGGAAACAGGAAATGCAAGAGATGTGGCTCGACGCGTTGATGAATGAGTGGCTCCCGTGTCGTTTATTCCTGTGCTGCTTGTGCAGGGCTAGACTTGTGTTGGCTTGGGAGAAGGTCGATGCGGGTTGACCCGTCTGTGCCACCACCCTCACAAAGGAAGGAGCTCCAAGAGGATCGTAATTCAGCCATCGTCACAGTACTATCAATCTCATTGGCTTGTTCCTTGATCTAAGACCCACAGTACCTACATCATACCAACGATACCCACCGCGGAGGCAGCAATATGGCATGGCACCAAAGCCACGAGTCGACAGGGGTCAAGCAAACTCCACACGGATGCTGAGGCTGAGTGCATTTGCAAACTTGACGTGAAGCTGGACGCCTTTCGCGGTTGCTGGTTCGATCCGTCATGTCAGGAGAGATTGTTTCATTTGACGGGTAGATATATACCTCTGCCTGATCGCCAGGCAACTTGTTGGTTTAGCGCAGGTCAAGCTTCGTTCTTCTGGCATTTCTGGGACCAGAGGATTAAGTTGGAAGAGAAGGGAGTGTCTCAGCTGTGTATGGCATTTCGTATTTGTTAAATCCCGGCCCTTCAGCCTCCATTCCAATACGGCGTCAAATACCTTGGGACTCCACCTCAACATCAACCTCAACCTCAAATCAATCGACTCTTCTTTCTTAGTGTCGAAAACCATACCAAACCATCGACCATGGCCCCAACACCAGCCGACGGCCAACCCAGCACACCCACCAACCAACCCCCACCAAAAGACACAACATGGAGCAAAGGTTCCATCATAGTCGGCGCAATCTTCGCCTTCATCGCTGTCTGCCTTATCATAACCTTCATTGCCTTTTGGCTCCACCGCCGCTCCGAGCGCAGCAAACTCCCTCCCGAGAAGCGCCCAACGTCCTACCACCCCTTCCGTACAGCCTCGTCCACCGACAAATCCGGCCTCCTCGCAAATGCAGCACCCAGCCCCGAAGACGACAAATCAAGCATGTTCAGTCGGGAGCGTGGCTCCAGCGTCTCGCTGTACGTAGACACGGACGTCGTGGACAACGGGAGGGTGAGCGTGGAGAATGTCAGTTTGATACCCCTACATATTACGCCTGCGGAGGAGGTACATGATCCGATGGAGGTGGCGCAGAGCAATGGGAGTGGGGTTAGTAGTTTGAGTCAGGGAACAGTGGGCAGTGGGAGTAGGTATAGTAGGGGCAGTCTAGCGCTGAGTCCGATTGAGGATGGGGATCTAGGGACGAGGGGGAGGCCAAGGAGTACGAGCAGTGCGAGTGTGAGATATTATTCCAGGGATACCCCGGCGGAGAGCCCGGCGGAGATGACGCCGCAGCATTGGCAGGCGAGGAGGGAAATACCGAGGATTGTGCATACGCCGTCGGAATAAGGAACGGATCTATGGATGTTTGTAAGTGGGTGGATATATCGACACTTTCGACCCCGCCTCGCTGTCCTGATTTACGAGTCTGCATGTTCTGTTCCATTTTACGCTCGAGATTGCTTTCAGCATGATGAATTCCTTCACGCGTCAATGCTCCAATGTGGAACCACCAATACCCTGGCATCTAGTCTAGCATGTCCTTTCGAATCGATCAGTCATAAGTCACGAGCATGCGCGCTGTCCTTGTTCGTTTGTTAATTGGTTATTACACACTAGCGCTTTCCATCCGTTTGTGGCCGCCTTTTCTTTCACTCTCTTCCAGCAAATATCCTTTCGCAAAATTGATCACAATCGAGCGCAAATTTTGTCTGAAGCCTTTGTCTAAGTCTTTGTATACGAGGTATCAACATGGGATCCACCTCGTGTTCAGTCGCAAATGCAAGTCCTACATCCAATGTAGTCATAGACGTCGTGCTAGGCCGGTACCCTAGTGAAGACGATCACGACCCGCCAACGCCACCTGAACCAGCCAAGGATTCAGATGGAGAGGGCACTAGCCAGTCGCCATGTATTAGAGAAGCCCAACAATGTATCCCGGACGGCAGTAGCCAGCCCAGCACTCCAACGGAGAAGGTGCTAGCTCGCCCCAACGGAGGGGACGGAAACCCTTCACCGGTTTTTTGGGATTAGCACAACATCCGAAAGTAGATGTCGGTAGCCCAGCCCGACAATCAAACAAAGACGGGGATAACCAGGTCTCGTCACTTCAACCCGTTCAAAACCCAAGCATAGGGATCGATGGCCCGTCATCACGACTTGAATCACTCCCCCGCGAGGTTTGCGAGCGAATATACTGGTTTCTCGGGTTTCCTTTCGGGAGGGTCCGCTTGCACTCGTGTAATAGAGATTGCCCAACATATCATAGGATTGAATCTCAGGCCCTCGCGCTACAGCAGAGCTTGAATCCTATACAGATGCAACATACCATATTCGTAAGAGACCCTGGCACGGTTGCCTTGTACGCACCTAACCGTGACAAGACCATTTCGCACGACATTATCATGGGTCCTTACATGGCCGAACCGAGAGTAATTGCACTGCGATTGCTCGACGAGGACGACTGCATGTCGGGCATAGATGTAGACGATGCTATGAAGGTAAGTTAAATTCTGCTAGACGATGACACACGTGCTGACAGGAGTAGTAGCATGTCTGCTTCGAAACTCGATCATGTGGTCTCAGCTCCGCTAATCGATTCTTTCGTCAAGATCCCGATGCTTGTTACGATGTCATGAGGTCTATGAATGAATAGCTCTTCTTACAGGACGCGCTGTGTACGGGGCGCACAGATTGGCGAGGGACTTTCTCCATAAGCTGCGGAATCTTTCCTTACATCGTCTTCTATAATGGAAATCATCAAGACCCAGATAATAAGCCTGACATAGTCTTTCATGATAGGGATGGTCAATCTACACTTGTTCACACTTTATTTGGCATTTCATCGCTGCTACCACACTAACGCCTTCTGCCTGTTTGTACTTCCAACCTAAGTACCTCCCTTTCCAGTCAACAAGTGTCTCTGATTACTACTCAAGATCCGTGTTCACCTTGAGGAGCTCAATCCTCATCCACTTCAGCCTCCGCAATTGCCGCTATCATGAACCCACAGTCAACGACGCCTATTCAACCTTCGCGACTTCAGCTACTCCTCTGCGGAATTCGAGATCGGATATACTGGTAGGTACCTAGGGTTCCCTTACGCGACGACGTGCCTCCACCAACGCGACAAACCATGTCCCGCGTTCTGGGAGATTTCGAATGGGGTCTTCGCCCATCAAGTGAGCTTCCAGCCAGGTGAAAGGGAGAAAACGAGATTTATGAGAGGTGTGGGTACCCTCACCGTCTATCCCACTGATGATTATATCGCTCTCATGGAAAGTGTTTCGAGTACTTTACTAGCAGAGCCAAAGGCCCTTGCATTGGACTGGATTGAGGAGTGTGCGTATATGCGTGGCAAAGATGTTGATGGACTCGAGGTACTTCAATTCCATTCGTCGTCTCGCCCTCGCTAATATAAGCAATAGCATTCCTTCCGTCTTCCACGATGCGGTCTCCGATCGGCCAGCCGGTTTTTCCGTACAGACATCGATGCCTATTCTAAGACAATCTTTGCCAGAGGTTGAGGTTGTTCTGGAATGGTGGATTGGTGAGCTGAGTCCGTACTTTATTCGTCTAGGAGGATACTGAAACTGTTGTAAGACTCGCACTCTATGAGCTGATAGTTAGGTCCTGTCGGTTAAAGTCCTCTGCCTTACCTCATCCTCACGCGGTCACACACATGGAGAGGGAGTATTCAGAATCTCGATCTTGTTTGGGTTTACATGTGGCCTGCGGAAGTTTGGCTTGGGTGAATGGTATGATGTCAGACCTGTGTAGCGATTCGGCGAAGATCCTTCTGAGGTGGAGCCTCAAGCGCAAATTCCGACCAAATCAAACCCATGGCATCTAGCTCAAACTTATTCAGATCCTGATTAAAAATACAACTTCGAAACGAGAATTTTGGCCTCTGTGTGCTGTGAAGGTAGCGATTGGAGCTCAAATCCAATTTGGGATAACAGGATCAATTCCCTGTACACCAGCTTTACTCCTGACTGGTTCCCTTTCTGGCTCCCTTTAATTCAATCGGTTCAGTCGCAGGATATTGGGTACGCCTTGCTGCGGGAGGACGACAGGCTCTTCGACTCGCCAGTGGAATTCCGACCTGAACGTTGGGTTGGAAAAGTAGGATTGCCCAACAACTGGGGATACGGACGAAGAGTCTATCCGGGACAACATATCGCAAATAATACTATTCATATTGCGATTGCGCGGCTGCCTTGGGGATCTCAAATCCAACCCAAAGGAGAAGAGCGGGTGGTTGTGGATGACGACATGTTTACTGGCGGTTTTATTTCGTCTCCAATGGGGTTCGAAGCGGACCTTGAGCCTAGGAGCGAGTTGCACAAGACGATATTCGAGAAGGAATACGAGAGTGCGGACAAGAACGTTGAAAATCTGCCCAATGAAGTGAAGAAGATGCAGGCGGAAAAAGTTTTGAACCCAAAGGGCTGATACTACGTGCAACACAGAATTGTAGTATGCTAGGTAAAGCGGTAATGTTGTTTCTATCGTCATTTGTCGTCGTTCCTTCTTCTTTGGAGTCGCCTTGGCATTAACACACGGTCACCGCAGCTCTTGCATTTTCGAACGAAATGTTTTTGGTGTGCTCGCCCTCGTGGTATCTCCATGGTGACCGAGAGTTCTGTGAGAAGGAAATAAATAATATAGGAAATGCATCTGCGGTTTTTCTCTTCAGCCTCATACTCTGTGCTTGCAGCTTTTCAGACCTTAATTTCAGTTAGCAAAACAAGATGGAATATCAACTGACTGATTATGAGAAGAAACGAAACGAGAAGTTCCACCAGCTTCAGCTGGGCGACGAGTACTCCCTGGCTCTGGGAGCCGTACAAGATCGCGTCCTGCGGCGCATGGATGCGTCGGAGTACCTGTGCCCTGTGAGCAACAACCTCTTGCTGCAACCCTTCCCGGGTAGGATTGAGATACTCGGGGGGCGAGCGGCTGTTGAGCAGGCATACGTGGAGCATGTGCCCGGCATGGCAGACGCCCGCTGGCTAGTCCTCTGGACTGATGGGTCTTGGGGACCCAACATCGGGAAAGGAGCAGCGGTCGCCTGGCGTGAGGGCGCTCCCACTGGCTTTGGGGACTGGCAGGTATACGGATACCAGATCAGCGGAGTGGTCCCGGACGGCAGCACTGGTGTGGAGGCGCTGGGGGTGATCAAAGCCCTTGACCACGCCGAAGCGGTTGTCCAGCGCAATTCGGAGCTGAGAAGGGTCTCGATTTACACCGACAGCCAAGCGGTAATGAACATACTAGAAACGGAGACGCCGAGGCGCGGAACCAGACCAGCACACAGAGCCATCGTCACACGGGCCCAGAGCCTGGCAAGGGCAGGCGTGGCCGTCACACTCCACTGGGTACCTGCCCATGACATGGTGCCAGGTAATGAACTCGCCGACAGGGTCGCAAAAGAAGCAGCGCGTGCCTAGACAGACGACGACGAGTAATAAAGGCGAAGAGGGCGAAACCGACGAGCGCGACAGCAGCCCAAAGTCATAGAGGGCACCAAGGCGAATTTCTTCTTCTCCTGAAAACTTTTGGATACAGTCCGGCCCCCATGTCAACACGCCAAATCACCACGACCCTCACTTTTCTCACCGTTTCCCGAAAATTGGGTTCGGCTGGTACCCCGTCTGCTGCAGCTCGGTATCACCCAGCAAGCTTTGTTCGTCTTCATCCACTCTACTCGGTGGTGTCTTCACCTGTCCCCTCACAATCTCAATCGTCGAGATGACCGGAAGCACCAACAACAGCAGCGGCAACAATTGCCCATAACTCCAATCCTTCTCGCTGGGCCCCTCAAGATTCACCCCATCTGGAACCTTGCCAAAAGCCTGACTAACCATCACCACACGTGCCGTTGCGCCGACACCCATAACGAATAGGATGAGTAGACCGGCGACTTGAACAGATTTCATCCACTTCGGATTCGCGCGGTTGTGCAAATACCAGGTTGAGAAGGCGAAGACGATAACGTTTCCGGCGATGACTGCGATAGTCCCGGCCACAGACAGCCCAGCATTTGTCGGAGTCCCGCGACCCTCGACCTCCCAGACACATCCAATGGGTAGTCTCGGCTCGAGGTTCTTCATAACAGACTGAAGGATGAAGATGCCCGACAGCACACCCAGCAGCATGTTGACCAACATGAAGAATTGCCGCAGCCACCGCAAGACCCAGTCCCGCTTGAAATCGTTTACCAAGGCCAGCAGCGTCGCCAGATTCGTCGCAGTGGACAACAGCGAGAGCAGCCAGATGATGAAGAAATGATACGGCACCATGGACTTCATCTTCGAGAGGCCTATGGACTGAATCCCGATACCGGTAATAATCTGCTGATCTGAGAAGGAGAGGAGCAACTTGCGACATATGGGTGCTGAGGTTGACTTGCGGAGTCCGAGGAGGATGATGATGGCGCTGAGGATTAAGGAAAGGAAGTTTGTGATAATGAAGGAAAGAAGAGTCTGGCCCTTGTTAGTCGATCGACTGGGGATATCGAAGGCAGGTCACCTACACCAGCGCCTGCAACTCCAGCGTCCGTATGCACCGTCGCCGGAACGAATGTGCAATTTCCAGTGTCCACTGCCATTCTGATCTTTTCCGAGGATCGACTCGATATATCGTCCGTCAAATATTTCTTCCGTGAGCGCTTTCTTCGCCTGCTCTTCTTCCAGAGGGGGGAGGACCACAGAAATCGTCTGCCGGCTGTCTTTCGCGCGTGGTCGCTCTTATCGCAGGCAACACCAAAGAAATCGCTCGTCGAGTATCTCGCAAGGTTTCGTCGCCGATAAACACGTCAAGGAAAGTCGTTATTCGCAAAAGTCATTCGCAGCAGTCGTGGAAACGTCAATGAGAAAAGAGTATGGCACGCGAAGTGAAAGTTGATCAAGAAGGCCAGCAGGCAAGCACGACCCTTGAAGAGCACAGCCTCTCTCCAACACCGGTTACATCATCGTCATCAACAGCTTACCCTAAATTAAGCCAGAGATTGGCGAGCGTTATGCAGGGCAACAAGGGGTCAGCAGTGATCGGCGCACAAAGAAACCTGCTCCAATGGATGATCTTTGTCGCCCTTGTTCTGTGGCGCAGCGCTTAAATGTGCGACACGGCGAAACGCGCGGAGGTCCACTTAGCGGCCGCTATTACAATGGCTTTGTCGCGGCTCTAAAGAGAGAGGGTTTTGTTTGGTGGTAAAGGGACAGTCTCGCGCGCGTGTATTCGATTTGTTACTTTTGAGATAGAGTAAGGGTAGGCGCAGCTGGGTGTCATCCAAGACCGCGTCTGCTCGCAAAGGCTCGGATGACTAATCAATACTTTCTGTGTCAAGATTGGTACAACTCATACACGAATTTGCAGTACCAGAATGCTCTTCTAGTGTGTCGAAAACATCGAACGGTATACTAGTGGTGGGGAAACGCGGCGCCAGAGCCATAAGGCTGAATATCCCGTCCAGTGATACACTGCTGCCTGCTCTCTGAAGGGTTCCAAGGAGTCCTATGCTACTTCTCTCTTCATCTTTTGCAGCCTTTTCTTGTATGTGCCTGGTAGAGGAGTGAATTTTGGGACACGAATTCACCATGACCGGGTCGGAAACCAATATCGAGTCAATTAATCTTCCATCAGAGACAGTGCAGCGCCTGATCGATGCGATCAACAAGCTTTCCGCCTCGGTGGACACATTGAACCAAAACATCATCAAGCGCGACGAGCATGATTATGACACGGAAGAAGAGCTCGATGGACTTGATGGTGACTCTATAGCGCCGCCCCATGCGTGGATCAAGGTTGGCGTCCTGGATGAAAAGGCTATCCTCGAGGAGGGTCAGGCTGATATCGACGAGATCGATGGTATGTGTTCCAACATCGGCTCTCCTAACAATCGCTTATTGAAATTTCAAGCTCTACTCAAATCTTCCCCCTATGGCTCCGACCTGGATGTTTGGAAATCTCTGCCTCACTTGGACTGGGATTATCGATGGAGTTTAACCTGGATATCCAAAGACGAGCGCAGATCCCACCAAGGCGGCCGATTCATCCCAGAAATCATACGGCATTACGCTACCCACAACGAAGAGCGTATACACATTTAGAAGATTCTGTTCCTCAACTTGTCCAAGTGGTTCTGGAGGAATGGAACAAGAGAAAGTAGCGACTACAGCTCTGTTCGAGGGATGCTTGATATGGGGCCATTTGTCGCTTTGATTGGTACACGAATACCGGAGTATAGACATCTGCCAAACAGCCGCCCTTCCAGTGCGGTTAAGGTCCTTCACATTCTGATAGACATGCTTCGGATGGTACCGCAAGACCGAAAGGATTGGGGATCCGGGATTCTCCATGGGTTGACAGAACAACACTCGGCGAACTCCTGGACAGGTGTTATTAACGAAAGATCCTTGAACAGCCTGGACCTCACGATCTTAGGGCTTATCTCGAGCAAGCCAAATACGTGATGAATGCTATGCTGATGGTCAGTCTTTGAGTATGGTTTAGTCGTATAGGCCTTTCAAGCATCAGCTCAATTGAAGGCTTGCGTGGCCTCTCCTTGATGGATGTTTGGCTGCATTCTCAAATGCAGGATATGTTTAGGCGTCCATTCACCGAGGCAAAATCGGAATCATTTAGAAGCCGGGACCTCTCCATTGATATACTGCGCAACGTGTGTAATTTGAAGATAGAATGGACGGCACTGATAGAGGAACATCCGGAACTAGATATAGAATATTCCACGTTGAAAGTATTTTGGTTCGGTTTCGTAGCGCAGTCACTCCCCATATTCCAGTAAGTCTTCAACTCTAGTGCTTCTTCATAACGCTGACCAGAGAGCTTGGGATGTGCCGGAGGCTATGTGTTCTGCCATAGGTTCATACCTGATCGTAGCTCTGGGATCGAGGAGCTTTCGAATACCTATCAAATCCTCTTTCGTTCTTTCAGCGACTCGTATACTGCAAATCTTGCGGAGTACGGCCATCTCCCTGTTCCAGAATGGCTCCTGGTCCTTTCCGGTGATGAGAAGGGACTGCTCCCAGCCAGTACCGCGCGGACTATGAGGTACTCTACCAGCAAAGAACGACCCTGGCTTAGCGACATCGAATACCACATCGAAGGGCTGAAGAAACCCATACCTCCTGTTCAGCTCTTCGAAAGATACCGCATCTACGGAGACCGCCTGAGAATGCTGCAAGCCTATGTTGATTCTCAAAGCCCTGGCGGCATACAAGCTCTTTGGAGGGATCGAAGGGACAATCTGGCCTGGTACACCTTCTGGGCTGTTATGGTCATTGGAGGATCAGGTCTCATACTATCTTTTCTCAGCTTAGGAGCTACGGTTGCGCAGACCATTGCGGCATTTCGAAGCATCAACAAGTAGCCTGAGACTTCCAACGAAGATGAGAATAGAATCCAATACCACGCCTAAAAACTCCACCCATGCACCCCAACCTCGCTATGCAGTTCAATCCAACCCATCTCCATGCTTACAACAGTTCCTCTCTCCAGGTGCTACAGCTCATCCAATCCTCACTCTTCAAAGCCGAGCAATGCCTGTTCTCGGACCAAAATCTCCCCTATTGTACCTCTTCAGATCATACCCTGTGCGCTTGAACTTCTTCAGCTCCCAAGCGCGCTTCTGCTCGAAATTATCTTCTGCCAGCCTCTTACGGACTTCCCTCTTAGTCGGTCCACCCCTCATAGCCCCATTGCCACGAACGACTTCCGAGTCTGTCCACGACCAGGAAAACTCCTTGACGAGAGGGTGCTTTTGGTTATTGGGCTGGATGGCCGAAAAGGGATTCTGGTGCGAGAACTTGAGGAGTTCGGGTGTATGGTTGGAAGGCCTCTCCAGGGTGCTGGCGGGAGGTGGAACGCGGAGGCTGAAGGACTTTTGGGTGCCGGATTTCGAGGGGACGGTCGTGAAGGGATTGGAGTCGTCGTTCTCTTTGTCTTCTAACTCTGCGGTAGATGCGCCGTCTGGGTATATCCTCTGCGGTGATGAGTCGAACGGCATGCTCTCCTCCAGCCCCTGGATGCCGAAGACGTTCTGTCTCCCCGCCGAAGACCCATGGACCGTCTTAGTAGGCCCAGGAATCCAGTCACTCTCTGGATCGCTCTCCGGCTCCGTCGTATACGCCCTCCTCTTGTAATTCTCCTCATCTTCCGCTGTCGTGCCCTGCTTCTTCGGCGTCACCCCATTCGCTCTTTTCACCTCTTTGCCCTTTCCATTGACCTTGGACACAGACTCCGGCACGCAAACCTTCTCCTTCACTTTCTCCTCCCCTCTACTTTGCGCCTCCCTGGCTTGCTCGATGAGAGTGCTGGGAATCGCAGCATGTATCTCAGTCATCAGCTTCGCCCTTCGACAAAAGCTATCCCAATCTTCACTGGCCAACTTCCCCGCTGCTTCATTGAGCGCGCTCGCGGGATTGGGTTGAATCAGAAGACACGATATTGTGACCAGCACGTCCCGCAGCTTCAGCGTGCTGCGCCAGTCGCGCTTCAGTGTCTCGACGCAGACAGCGCCCGTCGCTTCGTCGATGTTGGGATGCCATAACCGCGTTCGGAAGGTAGCTGTGGGGGGAGCGCTAGGGTACGTAGGCGGTATATCGAGATGCAGACGCCAGAGGCCGTTCGCGTAGGGGGTGCCTTCCGGGCCTGCGAGGAGCACATCGAGTGCGGTGAGGTCTGAGCTGCCGTCGGTTGGGGGGAATAGGTAGTTCGGAGGAAGACCAGCGGTGTGGAGGGAGCCGTGGTCGGCGGCAAGGCGGCGGAGGGACTTTGAATTCTGCATCCGATGAGTATCCATGCAGTCCCCGAATCTCACGTCTGCTTCTTTGTTGGCATGGGAACGGGCGCGTACTTACCATATTCGACGTCAATGTAAGGAGGGCTTTTAAGAGGCTATTGTGGGTAGCAAGGCTGAAGTCGGATAGGAAGACATGGGAGTGGCAAGTCCCTTGTGCAACTCCGAAACGCCGTGAACGATGCGCGCCGGCGTTGCTGTCGTCAAGTCAATCTAAATGGTGAAGGCGCGACGCCCCACAGAGTCGTTAGCGCGCAACTTTGGCGTCGCACTGTCTCAAAAGGGAAGGGACGCATCACGGCCAATGGCAGCGCTGGAAGCTCCAGCCCTGCGGAAAGCCCATGAATCCGAGCAAAATCCTTCTACGCAGCCGAAGGTGAGGAAATCTTAATACATGGATTTCAGATATCCCGCGAGCACGTGTTGCAGGAGATACCTATGCCAACTATCTACCCAAATGGCTTTTGTTCACCTATGCCAATTCACGACGCACAAGCCTCCGATATCCTAATGCCACCGACCCAGGACGCCATGCTAAGTCGCGGTTTCAATGCCTATAAGAAGTCCATCTCGTCAGGTGCATCCATGAACGGATAATCACCCGTCTCGATCGCAGCCACCCTGTCCAACTCCGCTTGATACTCTTTTCGAAGCGACTCAAGCGTGACAATCTGCCTCTTGAGCATCTTCTTGGCCTTCCCAATACCCCACGACGCCGACGCCCCATCATCGATACGCTGCTCGGCAAGAATGTATGCGTCTTCCGGAGTCACCGAAGACAATGCATTGATGATCATCAAGTAACATTGGATCAGAGATTCGTCCGAGGGATCATGGTTCTTGGATGAGGTAGACTTCAATCGCTGGAGTCGCTCGTGGAGGACTGATGCCGCGCCCCGGAAGTTGTTGCGCGAGATGCGGAAGGAATAAAGTATTTGATGGTATGGCGGTCCCGACGCGAGATTGAGGGTCTGATGGCAATGGTAGGCTAGGATTGCATCCACATCATCAACAACGCCCAGGAAGGGAAATTTCAACAGCTCTTCCGTTTGGGATCTCTCAATCATTTTCTTGATCAGGTCTTGGAGGCAAGCATGTTTTCTACTGTCTGTTAACTTGCATTTATAGAGGGAAGCGGCCAAACTTACAAGGCTGCATCTGTGTGTCGCATCATAGCAGTGTAGGCTTCGCCAAAGCGCGCGGTCTCCAGAGCAGCGGAGAATAGCCGTCCAAGGAGCTCCGTCTTCACCTCAGGCTCTTCGTTGCCAGTTAGGGAACGTAAGCCCAGACGGGCAAAATCTGCGACGTATGAGTACGCTTTGACCTTCTCAAAAAGGCTCAAGACGTGGCGATAGTAGCTGGTGAGGCCTTCTGAGAAACGCGGATATTCATCTGGGTGTACCAAGCCCGCCGTGTCAGAGTCTTCGATATTGAAGATCCCAAGCGCTGAAAACAGTTAGCAAGCCGCCAACCAGCTTGATTGCGTGCACTTACCGAGACTATAAGCGATCTTTTGGAAACATACAGATGCGAGCGTATTTTCCCCGGTTGCGATGTAGAGCCGACCCTTTAAGTAAGTTGACCAGTTTCCTTCTTCCATGAACTTGCTGAAGTCCTTGGCCAGTCCATACTCTTTTTGGCTGAGTAGTTTCCCGAATATGTCTTCCAAAACTGTGTCAAAGCTCTGCTCCTTGAAGACGGAAGCTATCCAGAGGCGACTCCAGTACGTGAGTAGGTTTGCCCTCAGCCCTCGAGGCATCGCAACTTCCGTAGCTGACAGGCCGTATATGCCTTCAAGGACAGTCTGTGTAATGGGTAGTCGGGATGTACCCTTGAGAGATTCGCTCAAGCTTGATAGCATAACCTCGGATGCTGGTCCAGTGTGAACCTGATGCGACCAAACCGTACTGCAGAGCCATTTCAATACTAGGCAGTCCTTGAACTGGTCGATCAGCTCTGTAAATATCTGAGAGGCGTCGAAGTCCTCTGATAGATCCTCCTCGTACTGCATGAACAGGATGAGGAGCATGAGGTCCAGCAGTGTGTTGTAGTTCGCGTCCAGAGTCTCTTGAGATACCCTAGTCAGCGCACTCAGGCCATACCTCGCGATTTGCCGTTTCTTTCGCGCCCGACCTTCTTCTTCGTAACCGAGCGCTCGTAGGGCTTCCAGAAACAATTCGTTGTCTAGATTTTTGAAGTCCGTTCCCAGCTCCTCGACTAGCAACGCTAGGTCTTCTTCTGTGAGCATGGAGTTGATATCGCAATTTTCTTCCATCAGCTCCATGCGGTCAGTCACAGTCATAGATCGACTCTGCAGCAAGTCCATCTCGACCTGGCGTTTGAGCTCTTCCTGAAACCCCGGCGGAAATCGGCGGCGAAAGGAGGCGGCCGCATTGAGTAATCTCGAAGTATTTTGTGATCCTGGCCTACTCAGTGTTCTCTTTAGTGGACTGGTAAGTCGACGCTGGGATCTGATGGATGTCGCGTTCAGAGCCATGACCTCGGAATCGCTGCATTGCCGAATCGCGGAGATGTAGTCACACAACACCAGCCACGGCATGTCTTGTTCGAAATCGTATACAAGGGAAAGCGACTCGCCCCTCCGCTTGTGTAGATCCTTGACCAGCCCGTAGAATGCCTGCCACTGGGCGGCGATAGCTTCTTCGAACTGTTCCGCGTCGGTGGAGTTTCCTTGTACATTTGCAGCGAATGCGCTAACGACTGCACAGATGCGATCCTTCAGTGACCCTTTCGGCGCTCGATTTGCTCGATTCTTCTCCAGCCCCTTCCTGTATATGAGCAAAGCTGTTTCTAGTGTTGCGGTTGTAAATCGCCCAGGATAGAAAAAGAAGTCCAACCATTGTTCCGTGAGACTGACATCGTATTCGTCCGAAGAAACCTGCTCCTGTTCACCGGGATTTGCAGGGTTTCTCTTCAACGAGTCTACGGTCAGAGGACCAGAATCAACGGATAACCATTCTGTTTTCCATGATTTCGTTAGGTCAGCCGGGTCATCATTCAGATCAAACTTCAAAGAGTAGACCTTGCTGCTTGGACCAGATCTGGCACGTATCCAAAGCTCGGAGCCTCGCCAGCTAGCCGGGCCGGGTATAATGATGAACTCCTCCAGTGTCCAAACGGTTGTATCCATCAGCTCATCAATCGGTGGAACCAGGTCGACGTGTGGTTGGGCATCGTAAAATCCTTGCTGCCCGTTGTCGGCGTCTCGGACGCCCCAAAACTTGAACTGATGCTGTTTCGGGGAGTATGTCACCACATGATAACTTGCGCCCGAGACTCCGCCTGCGATGTTGACCACCTGCATGAGCGTCGACTGCGTAGGGCTGATAAAGTGCGGTACGGCTTTCGTGTCTGCCAATTCCTTGCCTTCAACGATGTCCAGTTGGGCATTCGCCTTCCCAGACTCCAAATTCCATGCTCTTAGTTTGTGATCCAGGGATACAGACAGGATGTGCTTCTTGTCTGGAGATAGTGCGATGTTGCCAGCTGCGGAGGGATCCAATTCCACACTTTCGTACCGGAGCTTCTGCTGTCCTTTCCAAAATCCTCTGACCGAAAGTGACCAGTTGTTCTGCTTGTAAAGCGCCTCAGACCATACAGTATCATCCTTGCTGCTCCTAGTCAGCCGGTCAATGCCACCATCGTTGAGCGATACCAGCAGTTCGTTTGCGCTCACTGCGACCAGCCGATACGGCACGTTCTGGGTGAAGAGATTCGGCGATGTCCGTTTGCACCATTCCTCGACATGTTGTTCCGAGGCGCTTGGCTTTGAGAAGAAGTCGCGATGGAGGGTGATGGTGTAAAGCTCGTTGGCGGTTGTAATGGCGAAAACGGTGAGCGCATCTCGTTCTTCCGGCTCGGCGAAGGCTATGCAATAGGGTCGAATCGGCGAGGAGAAGTGGAGGAGAATGGTCAGATTGGCCTCTATGCTGTTATTCGCGTCGTGTTCCAAGTCCGCAGACTGAATCTCCAGCGTCTTCCTGCTGTCAAGGATGCGCCAGAGGAAGCTCCGCGGGTATTGGTGATGGCGCCGAAAGAACATGGAGCCATCGCTGGCCAGGTGGCGCTTCGCGAACCCATCGTCGTCTTGTTCGGTGTAGTTTTCGGTAACAACGGTGCGCTTGGCGCGTGTTTGGAAGCTGAAGGTCGAGGTGCCGCTGGCTGGGAGGGTAAGGGAGATGGTTGACCCAGGGTACGCGGGCTCGATGTTCAGCCGCGCCTCCTTGTAGAGGCAGGTGCCTCCATTCTTGACCATGGCGATCCCATGCGACACTGTTCGGGGGCGAATGGCGGTTGAGGTGTCGGCACGAGGTGAGCGTGGTGGACTGCGGAGCACAAACAAAACTTTGGGAGCTGGCATGCCTGCAGGGGTCAGAAGCTTGGGCCACATGCGATTGCCCTCACCAAGACCCATTGTTTGCACACCGTTCTCGGATCAAGAACACGTACTCAACCTTGCCAATAAGGCGGACTTGGGAACTGTTCGCCGCAGAAAAGTGGCACACCAATTGAATGACAATCCTTAACTGGAACTTAAGGCTCGTGCCCGAAAGTGTCAAGGTCGCAATCCTCAGATGAGCCCAGACAGGCCATGGTGCCTGTCGCACCCCCCACATACAATTGCACTTCTGACGCAGAATCTTCAAGCATTCATTAGAGACGGTACCAAAACTCGTGAAATTTAAGACATCGGCCTTCCCATGATCCTGAGCGACGCTAGCCATGCAAAACAATCATTCACTCCTTGCCTTCGGTCTCTGCACTAAGCCTCCTCCTACCTTACGTCTCAGTGGTTCTCCAAATCCTTGTCCTTTGGATCGCCAATGCCATCCTCATTGATCGCAAAGAGACAGTCGCTTTCCGGCAAGCAAGGACTATCGTAGATCTTGCACACTCGTGTTTCCCCCCTGCCCTTCCTCAGACTTAGACGAGTCGTACTTGCGTGTGCGATGATGTTGCCACCGATGGGCTTCTTGGGATCGGGGTTGAACATGGCACTCGGTCCACCGTCCACCTGGGCCACGACCTGGTTGGTGATGATGACTGCGATGCCAAATTCATCCGCAAGTCGCTGCAGGGTGCGCATAAACTTGGCCAGATGCGTCTGTCTACTTGACAACTCTCCACGGCCCGAGAAGTCTGTCCGATATAGTGAAGTTGCTGAGTCCACGACGAGGAGTGAGAATCGTGTCTCTGTCATCATTTGTGCGGCCTGGTTGAGTAATTCTAGTTGGTGGTCGGAGTTGTATGCGCGAGCGTACGCAACATTGTCCAGAACTTCTTCTCCTGATAGACCATAACGATTCGCGACAGCTAGCAATCGTACTGGTCGGAAGGTCCCCTCAGTATCGATATACAAGCACTTGCCCTCGCCACCGCCCATGTCGAAGGGTAGCTGACAAGTCACCGCAAGCGTATGACATATTTGGCTCTTTCCCGTCCTGAATTCGCCGAATATTTCTGTGATGGACCCCGTTTCGATGCCGCCCGCAAGCAACGTATCTAATTGCTTTGACCCGGTTGTGATGGAGATGAGCTCGCTTCGCCGCTGGTGCATCTCGGTGGCCGTAGTGAAACCCATTGGTACCAGTTTTGCAGCTTCTTGTAGGAGCTTCGTCGCCTTTTGCTCAGAGATGCCCTTGATCTGTTCTAGCGTTCGTTTCGGACTGCCTCTCGTCAGTGGCGAATTCAGATGGCTGGTGTTACAGGACCTACGTGTACGCGATCGCCTCCACAGTATTGTAGCCCCCTTCAATGACAAGCTTGATGTCTCGTGCAGTCAATCCGTTAACGCCCTGTCCCAATTAGCTGTGGTGCAGGCATGCATCAGATAGAACACGTACCTCGAGCGCAGACACTGGCGTTGGTGCCCCTGGAGCCCCCATCGATCCGTCGTCATATTGTTCTCCCTCGGCACTCATATTGCAGGTTATCGGAGGTATGGGGCGACAGCGGGTACTATTGTGGTTGCAGAGTGGTGGTGCAGGGAGGATTGTGGGGTGGCGAAGAGCAAGACGCGAAAGTCAACAGCACCACTAGCGCAAAACGCGAGATCACGTGCTCAAAGATTAGCTGAGGATTTGATGACCAATCAATTGATATCGAAACGCAGCGTTCAACACCTTGCGCAAACTTGCCCAGTATGGCATCTTAAAGCCAACCCTTCGTCTTCACCCAACCGCGCAGGGATTTCCACCGTCACATAGTAACCAAATATGATACCTCAATCTATAGATGTATTTTCGCGTAAAGAGAGCCACGAGATCATCCTGAAGCTTAGCAGAGCCCCACCAACCCACCTTCCCTAACCCCCCAAGCGCCCAACGTAGACCCTGACGTCACCCCCTACGCAACCACACCACCCTCTTCTGCCTACGCTAAGCGCTTCACAAACAAGCAAACACGACCCAGACTTTGCGCATAACCCGTGCATAAATACCCTCCTCATCCTCCCCTACGCACACCCTCTGCAACACAACAGCCACGGCTCCACGCATACCCTCTACAGTCACAAAGCGCTTCTTCGCAACCAAACCCAGCAACACCAAAATGCCTCTCGTAGTCCCAGGTATCCAGTCCTCCGGTGGCGCAGGTATCGAGGAGTGGACGACCAAGTTGATGGGCAAGAAGATTGGGGAGTCGCATAACGAGACCGTACGTTTCTCACGTCGTGGACGGAGTGGTAGGAAGGAGTGGGCTGACATGAGCAACAGACCTTCGCAAAGCAAGACCTCCCCTCCGAGCACCGCGTCCTCAAGCCCGATAGCATGAGCACCATGGACCACAAGCCCGAGAGGCTGAACATCCACGTCGACGACGACGGCACAGTCAAGAACGTGCGCTACGGATAAGCGGCTATGCAGACTCGGCCATCGAGCTCTGGCTGATAATGGAATGATATGTGTACTATGGAACACACGACTTGGAACTTCTGGCTTGTATTCAGACTTATGAATTCAGGGATATATGATATATTTGCGCCACGTCTAGTGACTGAACCTTCCAAACCCCAAGCCCACCTTTGAGGTATCACAGGATAAGCAAAGCCGAACCCAGCCCAACCTGATAAATCTTACAAACGACCGACCACCCATTAAAACTCCAAGAACTTTTAAAAACAACAATCTTTGAAGCGAAGGTGCAAGGAAAAAAAAGGCAACCAGACCACGGGGGCACAGCCCCCTCGTTGCCCGAGGCTCCCCCCCGGCCCCCCTTGAAAACTAGATCGTCTTCAGCTCAGCTCGTAACCCCTTCCCCGGATCGACGTGGCGAGTCTCAGGTGCTGTCCGAGCTGAAGAGCTTATTTCCACTTCCTCACACTCTCTTTCTCTTAGTAACGCTACCCTTCCTCACTGCCTCAGTGCCCACACTTGCGACAATCCCTCTCTTCGCAACCTCGCCGCTGCCCGCTCCAGTAAAGCCCACGCCCTCAATCACCTCACCCATCCTGAGCATGGTAGAATGCACGGCCTCGGGATGCTCAAAGCACAGCACAATGCTGACTCTGACCGCTAGCGCGCGGAACCACTTCTTAGTGACCTTATCGCTCTGGCGTGTTGCAGCGCCAATTGTGAGGCCGACCCAGAGCAATACGCCAGCCATGTCGGCCCAGCAGTCTGAGAGATCGGAGTTGCTGAGCGCGGTTCTGAGGTTGGCAAGGAGGGCTGCGGCACCAGTTGGCGCTGGAGGCGAAGGGGCTGGGAAGAACGGGTTGGTCGCGGTGAGTGAGGTGTCCGATGTGATGGAGGAGAAAGATTGGCGGGAGTTTGTAGGGACGAAGGCAAAGGGGTTGGGTTGCTGGTAGGCCGGGCTTGTGCTAGTGCTGAAGCTGGTCACCGGAGAATCCTGGCGCAGGTCTCCTGGCGATACGAGGGATTCGTTGGATTTTGAACCTGAGGTCGATGTGTATAGGGTCGGGAGGTTGTCGAAGTCTGCAGTACGCTTTAAAGCTTCGGAAAGTGGGATGCGTTGCATGATTGCTGTTGCGGTGATGACTGATGTGATACGGATGGCTTCGTATTTCCAGTCGTTTGGCGTGAGGACGTTCGTCTTCTGGAGATGAGCCGCTGATGGGTAGGCTGACGTGATTTTCTTATAGATGTTCTTCAGCGAGAGTGAATTCTGTCGGCTCTGCTTCGTTTCGTGTAGGAAAAGATCCATCATCATCCGTATGTCTTTGAGGAGATCTAGTGTTCTTGATGAACATCTTGCTGATCTCTTCATAGTCTCAAATTCTCCTCGTGGGCAGTAGAGAGGTGATTCTGGGATGGTGGCCGTGTTTGGGTAGTTTTTGACGGTTGCGCTGTTGCAGAAATCGGAGTAGATAGTTTTCGGTTGCGCTTCACGCAGGATGGCGGATTCAAGAGACACCCAGGAGATCGTTGATGCTAGTCGCCCGTTCACTCCAAGCTTGCTAACTCCACCACGCGACTTGATCATAGCTTCAACTCCCGCTTCGTGGTAGCTCAATGCTGCTTCCTCTCCAGCAATCATTTCGCTGGTGATCAGTTGCGTAAGCGCAATGACGTTGAAGTCATCGACTCGAGTGTTAGGATTCACAAGATTCTGGCCGATGAGGTGTATGACTTCCTGCCGAAGTGCCAGTGTCTGTACGCTCTCCACTGGTCGCTCGTTGATCGCATCGAAGTGCGCCGACGCAATGCAGAGCGTGCTGAGGAACGCATGAGGGGATTTGATAAGAGTAGGTACCCAGTGCTGACCCATGGCGCGACTACCAAAAGCTCTTGAGCAGTGGAACTTGAGGTCTTCGACCGAAACCAGCGGATGTGTGGCTTGATGCATTGCTCTGAACGGGTCCAGTGGCTTGCCGATCGATTGGAAAGGTCTCGGGGTAAACTTGTCGTACGGTAACTCCAGACCGGATCGCATTGGCACCACAATCGGCGCATTAGGAAGCACAAAATCGATTGATTGTCTTGGGATCTTCATGAGTGGCATGTCTGGTGTTGAATCCTTTCGTATTTTCCCATTCGAGACTGGTGAAGAAGTCTTCCTGGCTCTCCTGCTTTCATTGTTGTAGATGCGCATCGCCTCGTCGTTCGAGATCATCTCCGTCGTTTCAGTACCCACGCTCGATGCCGAGCCCGTCGAATCCTCGCTCCGGTGTCTTGACCTATGCTGGGCGTCCCGCAGCATATCTCTTGGCTTCTTCTCTTTCTCGAGCCAGCTGGCCATGGCTGTCTTGCGCACCTTGCGCATGTTCCTCGCGGACTTGAATTCCTTCAAGGAGGCCGTGCTGGTAATGAACTGTAAGCCATTGTTGGTAGAGCCCTCATTGGCTGGCGGGCTCATGGATGGGCGTCGTGAAGCTGGGCCTGGGCGTTATCCGTTAGCGCACTGCTCCCGCGACAAGGGATTGACGATAAGAAAGGCATACGGAAGTGAGACGATGAGACAGGAAATAGGCGCGCGTACGATTGGTCGACTGCAGCGGTGTCATTGAGCCCCAAAAGGTGGAATCCGCAGACGAAGTGGAGCCGGGGGAGAGGTAGGATGGTCCGGTGTGCAGATCGGTAAAGGTGAAGAGGGGCATTTGGGCCGGAGGAGCCGTCATGTTTTGAAGAATGTCCGTCGAAACGATGTCGCTTAGAAGCTCTCGGCCTTGACCATAGCTCTATACCGCCGATAGGATAAGTCGTCTCGATAGTTGGATGTTCAAAACTCGTAAGGCTGAAGTGCCTCGAAGGATTTGCGGTGATCGTCGTCTTCGGTATTCGTAGGCTAGTCGTGAATGTTCTCGATCTGCTCTCCAACACTGAATCCGGGCGGGCAAGGGGGATATATAAAACCAAAGCGGCCGGCGCGCAGAAGCGTATCCGCCAGATGAGTTTATCGCATGATGCGTCATGCATATGCGGTGTGTTGCTGCGCACCCGCTGGAGCAGCGTGTGGGCAGCGAACAAGGGCTCGGTGAGAGGTGGCTGTGCGAGTCGAGCGATCAACCACGGGCGACGAACAGCGACGATGCGATGGCGCAGCGGCCTGGAACGACAAGATGCAGCAGGCACTTGGCAGTGCAGCGCCTTACGAGCTCTGGGAGCGGCCAATGGTCTTAGTCTATACCAAGCAAGGAAATGGGCACATGCTCTCCGCCAAATCTGCCGCCTTACCTTCTACCTAGCTGCCAGGACGATCATTGCTTGCTGCCTGGCGTTGCCTTCCGACAAAGGATTCTGCTGTACGACGAGGCGCATCATGGTTCACAGAACCAGTAACCTCGAGGCATCGCTCGGAGCGACACCAAAGTCCAGCGAAAAGACCACGGTAGCTGTTACCGCACTGACAACCCTAACCATGGCACTCAGTGCTCTAGAAAGCTCCGGTCCCTCTTTGTACGAGCGCACGTGAAAAGCTGACAGCCCGTCCCACCGTCCACACTCAAAAGCAAAGCAGGGACTTTCACCGCTGCATCATTTTGCACCGCTCCCCTCATCTGCATGGCGTCGCGCCGCTTCTGCGACCACATCGCTAATAATCCAATCACGCACAGTTTATACCTCACCAGCCACGATGCCACAGTGCAGTCCCTCACTCTTCTGCCGGTAAATCTCGTCGACCAGGGCTTCGAAGAGCCCATGCAAGCTGAGTCCAAGTGGCTCACGCTCCGGAGGCGCTACGCTAAGCCCTATAGCCGCCAGTTTCGACATCGCGGGCATGCATCATGCGATGTGATCTGGCGGTCATGGAATGGAAACCTGCAGATTTCCAAGATATCTTCCAAGGAAAGACGGAAACGTGTCGGCGATACCAAGACATTTGTGTATCTCTCTCCAACCTTGTGGAGGAATAGCCATATCACAAGCCTAATGCTATTGACCAAGGTTCTTCGATTTCTTTGTTGTCCGACGGGCGGTTGGGGTTTCCATTGGCGCGGATATGGGGAAGCTGGGTTAGACCACAGATGAGGGTTTGAAACTACACAACCTAGGGTTGCTCGCCTTTTGTGACTGGATTCGGAGTAGTGTGTAAGCCATCACTTCGAGGCTGCATGGGTTTCCTGTCAAAATACCACTCTCACCTTTCCCACACCGCTGGTGCAATCTCCCCTACTTGTCGGGCCACGTTTCCGGCTACTCATGAATATCAACAACTTTCTATTCCGAGGCCGAGTGCGGTCATTCAGAGATTCCTGTCCTAGGACGCTCTTCGTTTTGTCCTAGCTAAGCGCGCTGTACTCAGCACCGCTCCCACCGCCGAGGTAATACCGTCCAATTCACTCGTCGGACCACCCCCTGCCCCGCTTCTACGCCCCTCCCCATACCGCTCGCTCCACAGCCAGTTCCTAATCCAGAGTCACAACCCTCACTCCTTGTATCACACGATCCCCTCGATATCCTCGTACAAGTCCAGCGGCGCCAGCTATGCACCACCAAAGTAATCCCCTTGAGCACGCACCGCAGGACTTTCACTCGTGGGACTTCTACTCCGACTGCTCTCCCCCGAACTCAATTTCCCCTCCCTCAATCCTAGACCGCTTCCTCCAAAGTCAATACCTATGCCATTGGTTGTTTTCCTCCTCCCTCTTCTCGGCACCTCCAATCTCGTAGTATCAAACGTAAACGCAGCCGGCGCATGGTCGGTCGTGGGACTTTTGAGATCCACAAGCTCTAATGTCCTCCGTAGAGTGACACCAGACTCATCCAACGCCATCAGGAACCTCGCGAGCTCCTTGCATAGATCCCAGTCCTGCTCCTCCTTCGCGCGCTGTAACAACCTGACCACTTGGTCGCCTGTAGAGCTCAATTCCTCAAACGTGTGTAGAACGAGTAAATATCCACCCGCAGTCTTCAAACTCCCCTTCTGCAGCGACTCCTCGAATAGCTCTTCCGGCGGCGGCAGGTTAGAGAACAGCGTCCTCCACGATCTTACCTCCGTCTTCCTCGTGCATTGTACCACGATGTCCAGATACTGCGGAAAACTCGACAGGAAGCTCAGCACGCTGGGGAGCAATGCCTGCTCGGGTGGAGGCTGCGTATCTACCTCCTCATCTAGCACCTCGTGCAACAGGATCTCCAACGCATGCGGAAAGTACAGCAGATGCTGGTAATGATGCGCCAGGTGCAGGGCGGCAGGGTGATTGAACTGCGCAAGATGATGTCGTAGCAAGGCTGGGAGGAAAAGATGGGTCTGCGCAAATCAATCAGTCCGTGAGCAATGACAATGACAGAAATGCCGGTCGGTGACGATCAGGCATCCCATCCCACTTACCCTAGTCGCGAAGCGGAGATACGCAAAGCTCGTATCCCTCCTCTGTACAAGTTCGCTCTCCACACCAAACACAATCGCCTTATTGATGAGCGCACTCAAAGGGTAGAAATCCACCGGGATCTTAACCGGAGCTGGCAACTCCCTGCCCAACTCAATGCTCGCAGAACTGAGTATATCCTGCATATCGATCCAAACGCGCACATCGCAGCCATCAAAGAACCACAGCGAGTCGCGCAAATCATGCCCCTGCACGCCATTGATCGACGGCGACAGCGGCAGCGCTGCAGAAGGACTAGCCGGCAAATCATCGGCCAGCATGTTGGCCAGCGCAAACGCGGGATGATCCCGCATCAAGGCATATGTCTCGACGTTCTGTGCGATGACGCGCATTTCGTATTTGAGTTCCCCGCCTTCGGTTGTCGTTGGTTGGAGCAGCACCAGTTTGCCATCGACCAGGAAGAGGATGGTCGCGACGGCTACATCTTGCGAGGGATCGCCGTTGTCTGCCGTTTTCGTCAGTCGTGCCCTCAAAACTCAGCCTTGCACTGCGCACTACGTACAAATTTGATCCTCAGGTAGAATCCAACTCAACGCTCTGACCCTGGGCGGTGCGCGGATGATGCCGTGAAGTGCGATTTGGCCGACTTGGACTAGGTTGACGGTGGCGTCGGTCACGTTGATTACGTAGTGGTACAAAATGTTGTCGTAAGTATAGACTAGAAGGGAATCTTCGCCTGAGGGGGCTATGAGAACAATAGGCGCGGGGAGCTGCTGTGTATGCATTATGTGGTCGTTATCGAGGGCTAGCTCGCGCGAGTATATACGGATCTAGGCCGGCGATTATGAGCGTATGCAAAGAGGGTGGGAGATGCTAGTTACCTGGTGTGAATCATGCGACTCAATGGCGGCAATGAGGACGTGTTGGAACCAGCACATGCCCCCACGGACTGTGAATTCGTTTTCTACGAAGGGGTCGTCGAATGTCTTCCATCGCCCGCTGTTGACGCTGTAGTGAGCGAGACCTCGTTTCCCGGCTACGGCGACATATCGACCGTCGTTGGATATCACTGCGCTCCGTATGGGCCACTGATCCACGAGGTAATGCGAGGGGACCTGCACATGATGCCAGAGCGACACATCTGCCGATATAGTTGTGAGATCTGGGAGTTCGTAGCCACGATATATCATGAAGCCTGCACTCGTTTGCATCAAGGATCTCGATACGTTCGCAGAGGAAAAGCACCCTGTCACGGCACTGCGCGCCAATTCGATAACGAAGAGCCGGTTGTCTGCATTACCGAGCAGAAGGAGCTCTGCTCCACTGCCGATCCAGAAAGCATCTTTGACGCCGAGGAGCCATCCTTCGCCGTTCGTTTCCGAGAGGTTCCTGTCGGTGGTAAAGCTGGTTGCGCCCGGCTTCCCATACACGCTCCACATCGCCCAGCCGTTCTCGTAGCCAGCAAAGAGGCAGTATCCGTCTGGAGAATACGCCAGAACATCCAGTTTCCCTAGGTTCGTCGCATTGGGCCGCAGCTTGTGTGAGAGGGGGATGTTACCCGTATAGTCGCGCGCAGTGTACACATATATTTCACCATTCTCGCATCCGACAGCCAGCAGGGAGAACCGTGCATTAATGGCCGCCTTGATACCGTGCTCTTCCTCCTTCTCCGGTGTATGAAAGCCATATCCGCGGAAGAGACTCGGATGTGGTTTGCCATCCTGCAGTGTATTCGGAGGTAATCGCTGAACCGCAAACGCCTTGCCGTCCCCAGTAATCCACGCAGAAATGTTCATGGGCCTATCATGAATCATATCCACAATGTTCGCTTTCTTACCCAGCCAGGTCATTCGGCTCAGAAGTTCGGTGCTTGTCTGGCTGCCACTGCTATCCGGCGCCCATCGTATGCATTGCACGGCAGCAGGTGTCCTGGTTGCGACAATAAGCTCCTCGTCCAGGGCCAGGGCGCGCGCAATTCCAGCATCGACACGTATAACCATGCGAAAGCGGAGACTGAGCTCTTTGATGCCGCTGCCTTCTCCTGGTCCAGCATTCGCATCATGCTGCCGCGGCACCTTGAAACCACTGACTGAGCTATGTCTCCTCGAATGCACACCTCCGGAGTGCGCAAGTTGCGTCTTATATACGCGAGACGCAGGATCAGTCGCAAGCGAATACGTGATGAGGAAGCCAAGTGTGGTCTGCACGACGAAGATCTGGGAGTCGGGGCGGAGGAGGATATTTACATTGGGGCCGTAGGTTCGCAGGGAGTGGTCGGAGCGGAGGACGGAGGCTAGGATGGCTGTGGGCTGTAATGCGTATTAGCATGGTGAATTGGTATGGGAGGAAGGGACATGCTTTTGTTTGCCATATAGTCAAAGTAGTCCGCGTAATAGTCGCAAACATATGCCCGCTGCGAGTGACTTGTATGGCGAGTATTTCGCCGGCGATGTCGTCTTCCGCAAGCAATTCGTTCACCTGCTGCTCCAATTGATCGCTCTGCTCTGCCTCTGTCCCCCCTCTTCCCTCTGCACTCGCTTCACCTGTACCCTCCTGTGCACCATTATGGCTCGGTGCGGCGCCGTCGTGCGAAAGGTCCGGTTCACGTTTCGTTTGCTTGGTCGCCGAGAAGACAGAAGGAGAGGAGATCGGCCAGTACGTCATGGCGCTCTCTTCCAAGTCGAGGCTGCATCGGGACGGGTATCATGTCATCGCGCGAAGATTGGAGCTTCGAGGGCTCATGGAAGCTGAGCTAGCTGCAAGTGATGTGGCTGTGGTCGACCAAGCGGCAGGCAGGCGGTGTGCTTGGTGGAGACGGCACGCGGGATCTGAGGCGGTGCAAGCGGGGTCTGTGCGAGAGAGATTCACGTGGCGTTCGCAGTATGAAAAGCAAACGTGATCATGCACTGAGTATCAAACCATTTCAAGTTGTTCTAGATGCCTGAGCCCTGAGTAGCGCATCCTGAAAGATCCGATGCTCATGATATCCTTTCCGCTGGTTTGACCCGTATCCTGTAATTACACAAAAGCAGGACCTCCTAAGCATGCAGCGGCCTCTATCCATTCGACATGCATACGGAAGCATGCCCGAACTTTCAAAAATGATACCGACGCTTTTCGCTCAAGAGATTGGCCCCCTCCCACAACGCCAATACAGTTCGGTGAGATTATGCTACATATCTGTGATCATAGCCTGATCACCCTCGCGCTCGTCGATGACGCCAAGCAAGCGCGCATATGGCACAGTGATGCGCTGAAGGTCCCGGTACTTGCCTGTGGGATATGTTAATACTGTAGAGATGGCGTAAGGTTATGCAGAGGATGAACTTACCAAGTATCAATACCGCTTCCTTCAGCAGATCTTCTTTCTTCCACCCGCAGATCTTCTCATCCTTAGCTGTCTCATCGGCGTCCTCTTCGACTAGGATGTCGCTTGAAAGGCTTCGTAAGAGCTCTGCAATCTTACCCTTAAGCTGTTCCTGTCCTAGGCGCTTGACGTACATAGACAGGTAGAGCTTGAACTCTTCCCTAGCGCCGAGCGTTCGCGCAGCAGCGACTCGGTTCTCCAAATGCGCGACCGAGACACAGGATTCGAAGCCTTCATAGCCTTCTGCTGATATGAGAGCCTTGATGAGCCGCTGTAGATAGAATGCGCGACCTTGGAGGAGGAATTGGTTCGTCGTGTTGCGCTCAAGCGTCGGTATGATGCCTGCCGAAATGTTCTCGATCGAGACCTGGTCATCCTTCTCCTTGTCGCTGGTCTTCTCCTTCGATGAAGTGACGTTGCCGACAGCGGAATCGGTCGAATTCCAGTACTGGCTGCCAACAGCCCACCAAGGCTCCGATATCCGCTGCCAAATATACATCATCGGGGAGTACGAGTAGCCGTCGCCATTGGACATGGCAACAATAATGCGGCCTTCTGAGTTCAAGCGAGCGAATACGACGCCGGGAGACCTAGTGAGATGTGGTCCCTGGGTGTGAGCCGCAATATCGAGCACCGGCGCTAGGGATATTGGTGGATGAGGCGAAGACATGGTCTTGAGATTCCAGACATAGCACATTCCAACGGCAGTGATACAGAGCAGCCACCAGCCCCGGCAGTCCATGATCACTGGCTGTGCCTCTAGCACCATGGCGTTCAGCATGCGTCGTCCGGCGGGCGTCCAGGCGTATACTGATCCATCTTCACAAGCAGCGGCGAAGAAGTTCGGGTTTCCTGTAACTAGCAATGCTGCTTTGGGGAGGTAGTCCTGCCAAAGCGATTGACCCTTCCGAGTGCAATTAATCCTCGCCGGGTCATGATCTTGAGGCCTGCCAGTTCGTGATGGTCCAGTAGCATTACGCGCTTCGAGAACGACGGTATCCAAGTCTTTTATCCCGTTGGCACCGTTTGCCTGGGTGGGATCGCTGCCATCCATAGTCCTGACAATGACACTCCTGACTTTAGGCACTGCTAGTCGGACTTGACTGACCGTGAGGGCGGGGCTGACGATAGCCGGCCGAAGAACCTTGGGCGCCTCGAGATCGTTGACTCTGGCACCAGCTGCAGCTGGAGGAATGACGCCATTCTCACTGTTCAAAACAATCGCTGCACCCCCGGGACGAACGGAGGCTGCGAGACGCTTTTCCACTTGTCGGTCTTCATCACCCTCAATTTCAGCAAACTTCCTCTTGTTTCCAAGAAGCATCGAAGCTAAGCCGCCCTTTGGGTATCCGTCGTAAGGTTTTGAGAGATCGAGAATATTGTGAGGGTTGTCGCTCCTTCCACCCGCAGTCGTCGTTGCCGATATGAGCTGCGTCTGTGGCAATGACGACTGGCCGACTCCTGATGAGGATGAAACTAACATGGGCGCTATTCGCTTCTTGCCGTCCTTTGTGACTGTGACACGTTGTTTTAGCTTCTCGACCCGCTGATCTGCTGGCGGTTCGGTGGGAGCTGGCGGTTGTGTAGGCGCCGAGCCGTTTGTAAGTGTAGTCCCGTTGGTACCGTTCGTGATAGTTGGAGGTTGTACCGCGCCGCCATCACCCATCAACGCACCCATTCTACCCTGCACGCCCTTGAGTTCTCCACTCTTGCTGCTCTCCTCCAGGAGTAATGCGTCAGTGCCTTCAACGATGCCAGCCCTTCTACTAGCACCATATTTCGACAGTGACTTCTCGTTCTCCACCAGCGAGGCAGGGTAGCCTAGCTCTCCAGGCTCGAAAACAAGGGTGAGAATGCTGCCATCCTGACTCGTCACGAAAAGAGTTTCACCATTCGGTGCCCAAGCCAGATCGGTTATCGCCTTCTGAGTCAATTCCTGTGTGATAATGAACGGCCGGGCAAAGCTCGTATTCCAGATGCTCAAGCATTTGTCTTGACCCGCGCAGGCAACCACCGTTACACTGTACTGCTGGTCGGGTGCGTTGGGGTCTGGGGGATCCCTATAGAACATGCGAGGCGAAAAGGCGCAGACCTCGACGGGGCCTTCGTGGCCGACCAAACTGATATCTCCATCCCAGGTTCCTCTCGCAAGAATGGCCACGGAACTAACGGGGCCATTTGTAGCGTTCGCAGCGGCGATATGTGCACCGTCTGGGGACCATGAGCAACGACGGAAATAGGTTGTGAGCGGGGACGCAGCAAACGGCGCCGTTATGGTGCTTTCCAGCATGAAGTTGTTGACTTGATCTTGCGCGGTCGCATTGGCAGGTGGGGAGGTGAATCGGAACACTTTGATGGTACGGTCGTCGCTCGCGGTCGCAAAGTACTTGTTGGCCGGGTCGAAGGTTATGCCCTTGACATGGCTCTGGTGGTTCGACAGCGTCTTGAGCTTCTCAAACGTTGCCCCCGACCAAACCACGACCTTTGAATCCAAGCCCACGGACACGAGGATGGACGAGTCGCAGGACCATCCGAGATCCTGGACATCGTTGTCGTGTCCAATGAGGCGACGGACGACCCTCCAGTTCTCGACGGGCGGCGCTTCGTTGGATCCTATCGAACACATTAGTAAAACACTTCCTTCACTGTCCAGAATACCCACCGAAAGCGACACGTGTAGGCGCACTCGAGTCCAGTGCGTATACGCAGACAATCTTGTCGTCTGCACCCGAGGCGAGGTATTTGCCCGTGGAGGAGAAGCGGACGGTGTGGATGGTGCCCGAGTGATTGCTGATGGCAGCGAGCTGCTTGGGCTTCGTGTAGCTCGGGTCGTGCGAATTCAAGATGGCTTCGGTCGACCATATGCGTACGTAGCCATCTACATCCAAAGAGTCAGCAATAGTTCTCGAGGCGACGCATCGGGCATGAGCTCGCCATGGCGTGGGTCAACGAACCTCCTGCCGCGGTAACCAGGCGCGATCCATCGGGCGAAACGTCGCAGCTGAATACTTCGAAGTCCTTTAGATCGCCTATAGTATGGAAGCCCGGTTAGTGTATTGATTATATGTGGGCAGAGCAATAACGCGAAGCAATGCATGGGGCTTGGAGCGCTCGTACCCGGGTGAGTTAACCACTGCGGCTTGATGAGATGCATCGTCTTTGCGCAATGCCAGCATCCAGCATGCTATAACGCGACCGAGAACCAGCCAAGGAAGGAAGGAAGATCGAAAAGCGTTGTGGGTTGGTGTACACGTTGGGCGCGACAGCTGTCTGGCGTCGACGCGAGTCTGAAGTCGTCCGCGCTTGGCAAGGTTGCAGGGTGCGCCTAAACTTTAGGCGCGGAGATTTACCGCTATTTTAAGTGGGGGCAGAGAGCCTCAAGTTTGGCTTCGAGACCCCAGAGCAGGAATCTATCATTCCATGTATTGATTTACAGAGCTTATGTCACCTTCATTTGCTACCAACAGGTCAGGGCCTGCATCTCTAGACCACCGTCCTGCCAACCATGCTTGGTGTACCACGTCCAAGGCGGACAAAACTCCAAAATCCCCCGAATGATATACTTCGTACCAATCCCCTTGAGCCTCTCCCACATTGCATGGGCTTTCGTTTTGTAGCGTGAAAAGTCTGGCCTGGAAAAGTCCAGTTCATTCGTTGTGTAATGGCCATGTCAACGCGACTTGAAGCTGGTGCAAACGTCGAAGGTATGCCCCCGATCGTATTCACTGGGAGATTCCATGTGGGCAAACCCAGTCTGTAACCTGTCCATCCAACACTGCGCATACTAGCCATCCCTGGATACCAACTGCTCTCAATTCACTTGGCAATCTTCTTTCTCTTCTTGAAGAGCGGCTTCGGCGCAGGCGCGTCTTCCTCTTCCTTCACCGGCACATCTGCAGCCCCAATCTCGTCCTTCGGCAACGCAGCGGCCTCCCCCTCAGTGGGGATCTCCAGCAGCGACTTCTCGGCATCCTCCCCCTTAACCTCCTCTTTGACTTCCTTCTTTAGCTCTGGCTTGACCTCCACACTCTGCTCCTTCTTAACCTTCCCCTTCCCAAAAAGCGCCTCAACATCGTCATCATCCGCACCGCTGCCTTTTCCAGGAAACGTCTTAAACGTCTGCCCCCACCCTTTCTTCTTCGTGATCATCTCGCCCGCCGCGATCCTCTCCTCCTCATCTTCATCCAACTTCCTCTTATGCACGCCCTTGTTCAATGCTGGCACAGCAGTAAATTCGCCTTTCTCATCCACCTGCCCCAGCACTTGCTCCTCCACCACCTGCCAATCCCCCGCCATCGCCATCTCCGCCCGCGCCGCCTCGGGAACCGCAATTCCCATGGCAGCTAATTGGGCCCATTGCCTTTTCCTATCCTCAAGTGACTCTTTCTGTGGTTCGTGTTTCGCGTACGTGGGATTGGGTTTGATTCCTGCGCCAGCGGCCGCGGCAGACGATGACGAGGCGCCCGGTACGAGGCCGTTGAGACGCGCAACTTCATCTTTCGCTCGTTGCTTCTCGCGCTCTTGTTTCTCTTGTTCTCGATGCAGGCCCTTGAGGGACCGCTGGATGTTGCCTTGGTGGCGGCCCGTGGCTTCGTGCTGTTGCCGCTCAAATTTTGTGTCTTTGACGAAGACTTGGCAGAACTTACACCAGTATTTTGGCTATATAGAAATCAGTACTCGGCGATATTGGGGTAGAGAATGGGACACTTACTGTTGACTTCCAGTATTCCGACATGTTGCGTGGTTTGGTGGAGGAATCAGCAGGCTGATCGGAGGTTTATGCAAGGCTCCACTCTGCGCACGGATCACATGCACCAGAGATCAGGGTCCAACCCGCATCATTTGTGACGTGGTGATGAGTTTTTCTATAGCTGTTCACTTCAGATGAACTCTAAATTGAGCGCATACAACATGGGGCACGTTATTATTCTGTGTCTTACTCTGCAGGCGCTTAAAAACTGACACGACTGGATCAGAATTAGATGGGAACATGAATAGTGCGTATATATACGACACGAATACCAAGGGTATCGATCACTTTTATACATGTTAAGGATGCTCCACGGCGAGCCCTTGTAAACTCAAATGCACAACAAAAAGAAATCGGGGTATCAGATATCCACCGCCGTCACATCCGACGGCAATGCGTCGACTCTGCTTCGGCCTTGAGCAGAAGGCTCGCCTCCAGCTACAGTCTCTGATCGCTTATTCTGGCCCCAACCCTCCACACCAACATACGAACCAACGCCCACGCCGATGCCCCACGATCGTTGAAAGCTTCTCGGTCCCCATGACCAACCAGCGCCCCGCGTGATCGGGAGATGGTACCAGCGGAAACTGAACCAGGCACACGCTATGCCGATTATTGTGCCGCCGAGCAAATCAAATCCGAAATGTCGGTAGTCTGTGAAGCGGGTGCTGCAGATGTACATTGCCAAACCGATTGGTACAAGGACGAGAACGAGTGTGTAGACGGGTGGTGCGGCCGCCTGATATCGGATCGGGACGACGCGCTCTTCGGGGGAGCCTTGTGTGGATTCGTTTTTATGAGTCGGAAGGATTGATTTCTTCAGGTTAGACGGGCCAATCGCGGAAGTGTGCGCCGGGTTGGTACTGAAGGGCCGCGGCGGGAGGAATGGGATGGCGACAGAGAACTTTGAGGCGAGGAAGAGAGTGAGGTAGAGCAAGCCAGCCCATGAGACTATGCACGTTAGTAAGTGTGAATTTGGCATGTGGAGTTGAAGACTTACAGCTAGCGTGCCCACTGGGGAATGACTTGAAGCCATCCTGCAGAATACCGTCGTCTCGGTTTGTACAAATATCTGAAGTAACGAGCACCCAGAGAGGGTTAAAGCCCTCCGCGACCGGATTCACGCTCGTCTGCGCAACACGGCTGAGATCGGGCTGACAGCGGGACAGAAGATCGGGTCGCGGCTTTCCGAACAGCAATTTTAGCCCTTGAGTCAACATGAAAGCAGTCGCCAGAGATAGCGCAAGGCCCATCCAACCCGTGTTCCATTCCCACAACTTTCTCCGCCAAATGAGCGCTTTCGGGGTTTCTCGACTGGCCGTGGGTCCGGGTACGAAGATTAGGCAAACGAGAAGGACAACGGCGGCTGGCACTACCAGTCCGCAGACCATGAGTAGCCATGTTGGGATGGTTTCGTGGTGCTCGAAGGGAAATGATATGTTGAGGTCGACTGGTGAGAAGGGTCGGTGGTAAGGCTTGATGGAATTCCAACCTCCTCCTAGTGCGGCGATGGCGCTATCGGCTGTCAGTTAGTATTCTGTAGGTGGAAGCGGACGCTGTTGATGCATGCGCGACGTCGCGAGGATCAAAGACATGGCCGAACTTTTCGCAAGAGCCAAGACTCACATTATAACCAACCAGTCAAAGACATAGGAGAATATCAATCGTTTCGACGGCATGCGCAATCTCGGGTTCATTGTGAAGATTGCCAGTGTATCAAAGAGAGGAAGCAGGGTCGATGGGTATTAGAATGACAGCGGCGGAGTATACGCCGTGATGCTCGGTGGGCGAGACGTTTCAAGTGTCCGAGGAAGCGCGCATGGAGTCGGCAGTGCAAGCCTGGTATAAGTCGGAGTCGGTGGTGCAGTAACGTGCTGTGCAAAACAGATTGCCTGTTACTAAACGAGCGAAGAAAGAAAGAGAGTTCCAGCCCCTTAAAGGTGGTGCTGAAGAAAAATATGACGCACGCGACCAGAGCTCCAGCCAAGCTGACGTTGCTCCCCCGAAGGCTGTGTCCATCGCCGAATGGCAGTTGGGAAGGATCGGCGCCCTGCACGGTAACGCTGGCACCGACATTTGGCACAGTCGGCGGCAAAGGAGCTGATTCTCGCGCGCAATTGCTTTTTCCTGGAGTCGTCAAAGTTCGCCGATATGGACAAGCGGAATCGGTATGAATACGTGGATCCTGCAGGCATGGGCAAATCGCGCCCGCCATCCGGGGCTGCCCTGCCCTGATTTCGAGGGCGATCGGTGTCGGACCGAGGCCAGCCGGCGAACCACAAGTGGCGACCTGCCACAGCTGACGTAACCCAACACCAAAAAAGTTGTCGTGAGTGTCATGGGTGCGCCATGCTGTCGAATTAGCCCGCCACAAAGAAGAATTCGCCTCGAATAGACCCCGGTCTGGACAATGGCCTCTCCGCAGCGAGCACTGCCAGCTCCCACCGTCGACTTGCTGCTGAACCTCATCGACACACGCCCAAACTCCATTCTCACATCGCTGGCCCAGCACCCTCAGCTCGCCTCAGCCCAAGATGCGCATGGCTACTCGCTCGTTCACGCCGCAGCCTCCTACAGCCAGCTGGGCGTCCTCCGCGAGCTGATCCAGAAGTACAGTGCGAACGTAAATCTGCTGGATGAGGATGGCGAAACACCACTGTTTGCAGCCGAGAGCGCAGAAGTAGCCAAATGCCTGGTCGAAGAGCTCGGCGCAGATTGGGGGATTCGCAATGTTGAAGGCAAGACTGCAGAGGAGAAGCTCGCCGAAGAAGAGACCGAAGCGCACGAAGTCTGCCAATACCTCAAGGGCTTGCGCACAGGCGGGCAACCAGCAAGCGCAGGAGCAATAGAAACCGAGGGCATCCACCCGCCTCCCCCGCTGCCTGATGGCGTGAAGATCAACGTCGGCACAATGGAAGAAGATGCTGCAGGCGATGCGCCAGACCCGGAGATCAGGCGGCGGATAGAAGAGCTGGCGCAGCGGGATGACTTCCAGACAGAAGAGGGACAGAGACAGCTGCGAGAGCTGGTGTCGGAGGTGGTGACCGGAATTGGTGCGGACCAGGCGGGCCGTAGTGTGAGGAGGAGGGTTGATTGAGGGGCGAAATGAGAAGATGAAAGGACCTTCTTGGCGTCGCGTGCCAGGTTCATACTGGAAAAGTCCATTCCAGGAACGGAGGCATTCAACTTTGGATGTCGTGTGCGGGGAGAGAGGGCGAATCAAGAGCGCAAGCTGTTGGAATTACAATGTGTGGCTCGACTAGAGTAAATCTCAATCGTCTCTCACGAGCGCAGAGCCCCAGCATCCAAGCGTATCACCGTCTTTCACACTCGTCCCAGTGCCGCTCCATCTCCAGTAATGGCTGCAGTGTTTATCAAGGCTTCTTTTTCATGATCCCTGGGAAGATTCATAGCGAGCCAATATGTACGCCGCGCTCTCCTCTTCCAAATGCCCGATTGCACATCCCCGATTGCATGTCCTCGATAATAGCAGTATCTGCTTCCATATATGCCGTGGCTTTGCATGTTTCATATAGTCATTGCGTCCTATGGCAAACCCCGAACCACTCCCTCTGCTTCGGTCTTCCCCTTCACTGGGGCTCGTGTCAATCCACCAGGCTTGACTTCACGGTAGGCGGCGACACCAACTACTACATGAGCAGATGATTGGACACGCTCAGTAATCTCCCTTGTAGCTTGTCCCTCGAAGTGTAGTGATGACACTACCCCTCGCCGTACATCAAGATGTCATCTAGCAGCAAGTACAAAGTACAGGCATTGGCGGGAGAGAAGATACCTAGATTCAAAGGTAGAAAACGTCTATTCACTGAGCTACACGGTCACTAGGTTCGCAACTCATAGCTTTCCCAGTAGGATGCGAGCTCCTGCATTTCCAATCCTCCCGTCTACTTTCTTCCCTTTACCCTTTTGCTTCTTCGGCTCACCATCTGCAGGTCCCGCAGCAACCTCCAGCTCCTTACGGCCCTTCTTCAGCATGGCCAATACCTCATCCTTCCTCTCGAAGCCCTCCGCCTCCGTCAGGCCTACAATGACGAACGAGCCTTGCCCTGTCGCCCACTGCAACACATCGTCATTGATTTGTTCCCAGAACATCTCGGCGAAGCCAAGTGCTGGTGCCACTGGGACGACCTTTTTAACTGCTGGGTCATATTTGCCGCCCTGTACAAGCATCTTGAGCATATTCTTGCCATGGCTATTGACACCATTGTCGCCATCGATCGAGTCGAGGATATATTGAGAAAGTGAAGCAACTTTCTGCAGCGCCTTTCGTCGCTTCTCGGCTTCAAATTTAGGCACACCGACAAGGACCTCTCCCATGAATTGTAAACCAAAGCTAGACGCGGCGAAGTCCTTCAACCGCTCCGTCACAGCATCGAGGAGTTGTGGCTCTATGCTCTTCGCTATTTCCTCAAGGCGGGCCGTGGGATCCTTCTTGGATGTCGATGCTCGGATCGCGTATAGCTCTGATAGTCGTGCGCGGGTTTCATCATTCAGAAGCCATTTGGCGTCAGATGAGAAAGGGTACAATAGCACGACTCGCGCTTGAGCATCAGTCACTAGGCGCATGACCTTCTCGTGCTGACTGTCATTTGCTGGCAACAACTCCCCGAAAATTGATTTCGAAGAGAGCTTAGTGTCGTCAATGACTGCTAATGCTGCAAGCAAGACGTGGTGAGCGTGGACGTCAAAGGCCATCATCTCAATAGTGTCCTTGTACGGCCGTAATAGGAGCTTGCGATCTTTGGCTGTGCCGTGCGCCAGGGCAAGCGAGACCAGGCGGGAACCGCTTTTTGTGAAAGCTAGGTTCTTTAAGAGATCCACGTTGTCTGCCTCTTCGCCTTCCTTCAGTGTGGCATCCGGTTTGAGGTGTTCTAGGAAGTCGTTTGCCTCAGAAGTACCAGGCTTGCAAGTGAGGAAGTACTGCAGCATGGCGTCGTGGAGCATGGTAAAGCCAGTCTGTTTCTTCTGGATCAACTGATTGATCAGAAGCTCCAGATGTTCCAATATAGGCTTCCGTTTCTCAGGCGACTCCTGGAGTATAGTGCTCAGGTCTGCCGTGGTTTGCGTTCCTTTCATGCTCAGGCCCTTGATAGAAAACTCTGGGCCGTACCACTCGCGCAGCAGACGTGCTTTCTGTTCAGGTGTTGATATTTGCCGGTATGTATCATCCAGTATCCATGCGGCTTCTGGATGATTTATGAGACGTCGAACTTGGCCGTAGAACTCGGGAATGATCAAGTCTCGTATTTGCTGGTCGCTGTTCCAAGTTAGCCCTGGTGATCCTATGTGGGGAGACACTCCTCGTACCCTTTCTCGAGCAACTTTGCTACCATGAATTTCGAGTATTTGCCTTCAGCCAAAGTTCTGAATTCGCCTTTCAGTTCTCCAGCGATGACCCGCCGCTGGTCCATTGTGGAGTACTTGATCAGAGTTTGGATCACTCGAGCAGTGTCATGCTTGAACACAAAGTCCTTGACTCTGCCTGTGACAATCTCCATCATCTCCTCCATCAATGCTTTCCTCTCGTCCTTTTGTATGTTGGTCTTGACTCGTAGCTTTTCCCATAGGGTTAACAAGCGTTCAACTATTTCGGCGTTCGGTTTTGCCGCCTTTCGCTCCTTGGCTAGAGCCTTCTGCTTCGCATGGGCTTCTTTCGAGGACGTTGCTGAGGTGGGTATTAGATGTGATCCTCAGAGCGGGTGCGCAAACGTACCATTCAGCCCTTCCAATGTCGCCGGCTTCTGGGTGCCCAATGCAGTCTTCTTAGAGGCGTTTCCGCCGTTTGCCGCCTTCTTTAGCCCATTCTTTTGTTCGAACTTGCGCCCTTTCTGAGCCCCTCTGCTATCTTCCTCGCCAGCGCTATCAATGTCACCCCCGAATCCATCGTCTTCTCCGTCCGAGGCGCTCATGGCGCCAGCTTCATTGGCCGAAAAGCCAGAGAATCCGTAATCGTCTTCGCTAGTATCTGACTCGACAATGTCGTCCGAGTCCTCCTTCGGGGGCAGTTTCTTGGGTGTCTTCTGCGACGAGGAAGCCTGCGTGGCAGCCCGTTTGTGCGCTGGTTTGTCGACTTTCAGCTTTTTACTATTCGTCATTGCGCCTACAGGTACTGCGCCGGCAGTCTTGCGCTTGATTCCAGCCATAATCTCGTCGTTAAGGTTAACAGGCTGTTGGGGTTCGTCTAGAAAAACTCAATTGGAATTCTTGACTTCGAACTTTTTTAGATCGGTCCGATGTTTCACCGACAGACGCCAAGCCCAAGGTGGGGCTTGCACCCACGACTTTCAACCAGCTGTCATCTATCACAACACCACCGAATTTGCTCATTCTGTTCAACTTGAGAAGCGGGCGGCATGAACAAATGTCCACCACTTGGATTCTTTGTTACTTTGTTTCATGAATTACTATACTACTTCAATTGTACCATGAACAGACCACAGATTATGTCTCCAATCATGCCTCTTATACTGTCGAGCCCGCAGTGCCCTGCTGCTACGCCCCTAGAGTACAACACCAATCATATCGAATTCGAAATCTGCGCGGTCATCAGCCTATATCCTTGATGTATATGATATTACCCTCGACGGTTTGCAACACGAGAAAAACACCACCTGAATCCACATGATGCGATATTCATGTCAGGCTTTACTCAGGCCGTCTCCGGGCGATAGCCTACCATGATCGCCTACCTATCCTTGACCAGGAGCCAGGTATTAGCCTCAGGCACAACTCTGCGGGCACATCCTGCTCAAATCAGCCCGCTGTGGAAGAATGATTTCCCACAAAACGTAACCGGAGTATCGCACAACTAACGGAAGTAGCCGCGCTAGTGCCACTCCACTATAGCCCGGACAGATCTTCACAAAACACTAGTCCATTGCTCTTATTGCCTCAGGGGATCTTGTGGGCTAGACGCTAACTGAAGAAGCATGCAATGTTCCCCAGATCCCGCCCCCGTTCAGGCAGCACCCCCGACGTATCCCTGAAGGCCGCGTAGGTGTAGCAATTTTATTAAACCTCACTTCAATGCCCAATCCCCGGTTTTCCCCAGATATTCGGCTGTACAACCTCTTCTCGCATTCAATATATCGCCGGGTCAATTGGTCAAGGTAGTTGATTGGCCATGGACCTGTCGGCTAATAGCTTGGATAGATGCTTAAGTCTACAGACACCAGGAGGACGAATAGCATCATGTCCTCTAAACATTCACGATGCTTCCATCCGGATCCCCGCTCTTCACAACCAATCTCGCTGCAGGTGCCAACCGCCTCCGAATCTGCTAGAAGCCTCAGTCGCTGTTCACTCGAGTCTCGCCGCAACGTTCTCCGAAGAAGTCGCCGCGCATACTTTCTGCACCGTGGACTAGCTCACGCCATACGAATCTACCCAGATGAAACCAATGTCCTTTTCTACCCAAAAACCCACGCTTCATGTCCGTCACGATGGGGACCTCCCTCTGTAACACGATGAGATCGATGTCAAAGTTCCAGGTTTCCGCGGCAGTGCACGCTGCTAAATCACAAGTTCCAATTTTGAGCTCCATTGATCCCCAAAACAAACGCGGCTATGTTTTCAAGGCGATCACGCTGTTGACGATCGTAGCACGCACATGCTCGGCTATCCTGCGAGATACAATTCTCCCACGCTCATCCAGCCATTAACAAGTCTTGGCTTTGAGTGGAGTCGGGGACCATGACTCTAGCCTGCTGTTCCTGTCGATCTCCGATGCCTCTCTCCAATCGCTGGAGCTACTTCGCAGGAAGCCTGGACGTCGCCATGCCCCTGGCCAGGCCTGGCTTTTGTGCCGCTGCTGACGTATGCAGCTCCCTGGAAGCATGGTTTCGTTCTGAATGCCTTCATATCCTGATATTATTTGCCTTCTCGCTAATGTCAGTATTCCACCTATACGCCCCTACCGCAGCAAGAATTCATTTCCCCAAACCTGGTGAAATGCTGGGACGCTGCGAGCAGCTCTACAGCTTCACACGATTTCGCCATCGCTCCCATGTTCTTGATGCTCATGGAGCCACCGGCCTCTGTAGCGGATGAACGGTTGAGTACACCGCGATTAATATGTTATTTTTGGGGGTAGCCGAGGACTGTGTCCGATCACGAAGATGATGAGCGACGAGAGACATATAAAAGGGGACGACACTGCGCAGTGTTGAGAGCAGCAGCTCAGCACTTCAGTCATCGAAAAACTCAAGTCGAACAGCTCCTCTCGCCAACATGAAGGTCTCCACTATCCTCTACTTGATGGGCATCAGCAGGTAAGCTCTCCCTTGGTCCTACCTTCAAGATCATATGAGCAAACATGCTGACAATTCTATAGCATCGTTGCTGGCAACCCCCTTCCCCAGGGTGATGAAGAGCCCCCGAAGCCATCCAAGCCAGCCCTTCCTAGCTTCTCCAAGCCTGCTTTCCCTACGGGCCCTAAGCCATCCATACCGGCCCTTCCCAGCTTCTCCAAGCCTGCTTTCCCTACGGGACCTAAGCCAAGTGGACCTCCCAAGCCCTCCGGTCCCCCTAAGCCAAGCGGACCTCCCAAGCCTTCTTTCACCATCTCTGTGAAGTAAGTTCCGATATGCTAATTGTCTGTGGTACGATGCTTACACTCTATAGGCCTACTCCTCCTGCTGGGCCTTCTCACACACCAGGCCCCAAGCCCAGCAAGTCCAGGAAGCCCCACCCGTCCTTCACCGAGAAGCCATACCCCACCCCTACTCCGGATGACGAGGACCCGGATGATGGGGATGACCAGTAGACGTGTCGTCGAAGGTTGACTGGATAGCGGGAGATGTGCTACAAGGGGGCAAAACTTCTCGAGATGGTCACCGTTGTACATAGCGCAACTGTATTGGAGCTTGATCAGGCTTGAGTCGGTTCCTGTCCGCAGGTCGTGTCAATAGCTGGATCTATGCGGCGCTGGCTCCTTTGATTTGATGTATATATTCACAAGAATGACTACTGTCGCTACCTATGCGTTTGCGTTCAAACCCACTATGATACTCCCAAATCCCATTCACGTTGCAATCTCGCTGGTTTTGGTCTCCTATTGGCATAATGATAGTTGCTGTTTTTCTTCGTCACAGTCGAACGTTGACGTTGCTACCTCGGATCCCTATTACATACCCATGCAATTCTTTGATTGACTTCGCAATATATTTCCCCGCCACACATCATAATCAAAGCCATCCCAGAACGAGCGCGTTCGATCGGTTTCCTTCGTACTCCGATGCTTTACCCACTCGTGCCCTTGCAACCGGACGCCCGGGCTTTCGTTGCCGGTGAGCGGTCAAAGATAGAGACCTAGTGCTCTATCGTTCTATAGCGTGCGTAGGATCTCCACGTGGTGAGTACTGAGGACGAGCGGCTCGAGCATCTCAGGCGGTCTTTAGATGCACAGAGTGATGCAAAGCGGAGAAGAAGGGATGCCTCCAGGAGTATGGCGACTTATACCTTCCGTCTTCAGGTACCGCATCTCCCACGTCCCGCTTTCAGCTCCCGCAAGAAACTTCACTTACGAGCCACGTCATACGGACTTCGTATCTTGCGACAAATCTCCCAACCTTTAGGAGAGCTTTACTGTCCCATGCTTCATGGCGCCAGGGGGTCGCGAGTCTGTTCACGCTATGCTGTGCTAAAGTGAGTTGCAGAGAATTTGGTTGTTGGGGGCCCAACACATCTCACCTGCAGATTTGGTCGATGTATGCTATACAACCATGTACGCCAAGAACCTGGATTTCATTACCCAGAAGGACCCGGTTTCTGGAATGTTGCTCTATTTAGTCGGGTAGAGGCAGCGTTCTCGTTCCTTGCCCTGGTACAGATAGATCTGTCTGACATTCGGTACCTCCTGTTATCGAGATCGGAGTCAGTCGATTGGCGGCCGGGCGACGGGATGGCAGGACGGTGGTTTATCCATGGATCTTGCACACAATATGTACTCCACGGATCCAGCAGATCTGGGTCAACCTCTGCAGATTTACAGTGCTGAGTGTATACACAGTGCCTGAGGTGCTCAGCCGCACGCGAATGGGCCTTCGCATCTGATTTCTAATGCCCCATCTTGATTGCAGACAGGCACCGCGGCTTAACGATCGTAGTGATGGAGTGTGTGTACCAAAGATGTAATCTCCACAATTCGTGCAGCCTGAAGGAACAACTGCATGAGAGCCGCGATTCGGCTTCATCGGCTGCTGAGAGGCGGCTGAAGCATATTCGACCAGTCAATCAGCAGGAGTCTCATTTCCCGTCACTGTATGTACGCAATGTCAGCATCTTAAGGCTGTGTTTATTGGAACTAAATCTGGGAGTAACTCCTGTATATCGCAGCTGCGCTAGGTGTGGCCTGGCGGAAATAGAAGGAGCGACCGTGAATCCAATCGAATAGAACCGAAAGCATGGTTCGTTGCAATGGCGCGCAGAGGAGTCTTCCGATCACTCGAAAAAGTCATTAGAATGGCTTAGCAGTTGCCAATACGGTGGTCTCTTTGTTGCGATCCTTGACCAACATGCGCGGCATGAAAAAGTACAAGTGGATATTAGGATTCAATATTAGGCCGGTACCGTAATATAATATGTTAATATGCGCGATAAGAAGCACAAAACGCCCTCATCCAAGGTAGCGATTGTGATGCAGCCCAATCCCATCCTGCCCGAGACCGTCCATTCCAGGGTTCAGGGTATGCTGTCAAAAAGCCGATGTCCGAAACGCCAGGAGTCTTTCATAATCCGATCGAACCTAGAGGTATCCAATGCTCCCACCACTCATGTGTCTAGTATCTCAGCTCCATGTATCCCACGACCAACTGCCCAGTCGTAGGCTTCACATGCTGGGTCCGCTTTCTACCGAGCTTCAACAGGTACCTCGCCCACCGGCTTCGCGGCATTAACCCTTGGCATGCTCTTTAGCTCTGAGCCCTGTCCACTTTGCGCCCTTTTGCGACCGGTGAAGTTGAAGTGGTGGTGGCTCGACGCTGGTCGCTCTTCCTGGCTGGAAACGTCGTTGTTGCTATCGCCAAAGCGAGCGAAGATTCCTCGCTTCTTCTGGGGCTTGGGCTCATCGTTCAAGCCTACATCTTCGAAGCCTTCCTCGGCCGTCACCTCTTCAGGGTCGGGCCTGCGCTCTTGCAGGGAGGCACGTGGTGGGGCGCGCGAGCGGCGTACATCCATCGAGCGTCTCGTGTCGAACGAGCGCCGCGCATCGAGTGACTGGCGGGCGTCGAGGGATTGGCGAGGGCGGTTGTCGAGACAGTCCGGGATCGGCGAACGAGCGGATATGTCCTGTACCGCGGTAAGCATTTCGCAAGCAACTCCAACAAGGGTCAGCGTACGAAGGAGCGTCTGTAGGATTCGAAGCTTTCTCGTGAGATGCTGAAGGGCTCGTTCTCGCTCAGCAGACTCCGGTGGTTTGAGGAAACTGTGGAGGCATTGGATTTGGTGTGCCAGAAGCTAGGCTTCTCTTGCGGCGAGGGCTATCGGAGGGTCAGTATTGCGTCGCGCGAGAATGGTCTGCCTCTTCCCCTTGCGCGGAGAGGGAGGGTGCAGCGCGGAGGGTGCTATGCTCACCGGCAGATATACCCCGCTGTCATTGATCTCTGTTGCGCTGTCAGCACTGAGCTTTGCAGCGTGCCGTCCGAAATCGTATCGGATAGGGTGCGGTTCGCGCAACACTTACCACTGAGTTTATACTCTGTGGGCTCCTTAATCTGCAGTGGCTTTGCGCCTGAGACGTTGGCATTCTGAAAGCCACGATCCGCGTCACTCCGCTGCTGCGAGCCCTCGAGCACCTCGACGGCACCGGCGCGGCGGAAGGGATTTCGGATAGGCATCTCGGAGAAACAGCGGGGAGCAAAGAAGATTGCGGAATGGCTGTCGCGGCGTGTCTCAGAGGCGTCGTCGTGCGCTGTGGTGGAGTGAAGGAGAAGCGATGGGGCTGTGTGCTCGTTCTTCAAGTGGCATGGCCTCTCACCTGGCACGGCGTCGATGACCTACTTGACTGGGGCCAAGCCTGAATTGCCGAATCGAACTCTGGGAAAGAGCGACGGGCGGCTCGGCCGGCCTCGGATGCACTGGCTTTCCGTGCCAGCGCCCTACCCTCCATCACCCATCAAGATCAAGCACCCGGCCCTCCGCGATGCTCTCACCAGCGAGGCTTCATCCTCCCCGTGGCTGATTGCGGCGTCGAGGGTTGCCCAAGTCAGCAGCAAGCCCTGCCGAAAAGAGCTCTGGACCTGCCCCGCCCTGCGCATCGAACGCCCATCGAACGTTGTCCCTGCATGACGGTGCGCTGAGGAGCAGGCACCGTCGTCACCATGAGCTTACCACCATCAGTCAGCATCCGAGGCCTCCTCTTCTATGGGCTCCAGCATCGTCTACGTCAATTCCCTTGCTGTTCGCCTAACGTATCCTTTTGCTCCGGAGTCTAAGCGGTAGCTCCCGCCACACCATGCCATTGCAGCCTGACTGCTTCGTGGTCTGCCGACCGCGGCGCTGCAGCACGTCTCGCGACGATCGCTCGCCGCAATCGAGGCCATGCACGCCTGCAGACCCTGGCTTTCGAGGTCAGATCTTGTCTGTTTCAGGCCCGGTGGCCACGGCGCCATGGCCAAAACTGGATCGCAGCGTCGCAAGCGCCTGCGTGTTTCGTACGAAAACCCTACGTGAAGATGAAGATGCGATCGTTACAGGTTCCGCTCCTCGACCAACCGGCGACGCGTGCGTTAGAAATCTTCAACCTCCAGCCTCGCCTACCCTTGGGTAGTTCCCCGGAGCAGAGCAATGTCAGGCATTCGTCTGAAAGGAAGCAAGTTTATTGAATAAACGCCAACGCACCCGCCATGGAGAATTCACCGACGGTCGTACCAATTATCACGATATCTGGCTAGCCGTTGACGCAGTAGGTGGTCTCAGGGCGCCGCGACATCATGATATTATCGTGACCTGAGCCTGCCAATACCTGGCGTTGCCCTACCGAAGTTTCCGGCGTTGTGCAATCCATAATACGGCCTGGAACAAACTCGGTGCTTCCTAGAAGACTTGTTGCTCTAGGATCCAGCCGCAAAGCTGTCATTCAGCTACGATATATGGACGGCAACCGGTAATCTGCCAGGAGGACATTTGTCTGTCTATGCTCTCTTTGATAGCCTGGAATGGTAGCCGACAATGGAATAGCGAGGAATCATGCCCAAACAGCTGCATGTAACGTATATACGGCATGGTTCTCGATGCAGGTGTTGGTTCCTGGACAAGGCGTCTTCAACCCTTGTGGGCGCCATCTCGTCTTCCTTTTCGCGGAGAATATCGAGAGGGACCCTGCGTTCAACTGATGCTTGAGACACCCCAGGAGCGTGTGCATACTCAATGGGCTTGAATTGCTTCGACAGTCTTCCATGCTCTAGTGAAGCTCTACAGAATAGCTTCTGCAAGATTGGGGACGTGTGAACAGGCCTGACTCGGCATATTCGCTACTCCAAGCGTAGCAGCACTTTGTACACGAGCATCAGATCAGATGCTTACGAGTATAATTTTGCCACTCAAACCCGAGGCCCAGGGTAGAAAAGTAGGAAACCTGCGCCGGCAGCGTGTTCAGCCCGCGAGGGAATATTCTAAGGCTGCAAGGCGTCGCTAGTCCATTGGACAGCTCCTAGCCACGTCTTGGACCTGTCTCCCACCTCCAATCGACAACTTGACACTAAAAATGGAATGCAGAAAGATGACGACTTCGGTGCCCACCCGAGACTCCAATATCATAGCAGCTTCAGAAATCCCAATGCCGTGGCGAAGAAGCCATGACTCGCGGGTCGTCGCAGCAAGAGCGGTGAGTGCTGGGTTGGTTCCGTGCCACTGATGCTGTGCGCCGTGTCATTCAATATGGGCCCTGACGCTGTGCTCCTCGCCAGATGCCGAGTACTACAACAAGCAGAGAAACCAGCCAGCCCCGCTTCAGTATGTACAATCTGTTCTTGCGCCTAGGCGTCATCATTGCGAATATTCGTAGTGGCATCGCGCTCTGAGCTGGAGGGGCCATGGCGTTGTAGCATGCGCTAGAAGAACGGCTTCACGAAACCTGTAGGCTAGCCCGTGGCGATCAACGAAGTTCTTGAATAGAACAGGACGTTTGTGTTAGTGTAGGTTGGTGACTGGCAAAGCATACTCTTGTTGGTCAAATTGTGGTCTCCATGCTCAGAAACCGTTCCTGAGCGATGACTAAAGAGTGGGTCGCTAAGCGCGACATGTGGATGGGATGAAACAGACAGGCAAGCCTGCATACATGTCGACTGCGCCGAAAGTCGCCTTGGAGACAATAAGCTGAGCGGCATAGCAGATGTCTGGGCAGTCGTTAGAAACGGGCGTATTTTGTGCCAGGACGTGTCCTGTTTGTGCGGCGTGCAAGAGGCACCTCTTACCCCGTAGGCCCGCTTGCGAAGCTAGTCAGGCACGATTCTGCCATAACGAATATGAAGTGATCAATAATGTGAGGAGTGCTACCCCCATTGTGCTCTCGCACCATCATAAACATGCTGCCAATCGAGATGAAGGAGGGACAACAAGGACGGTCCCAACGGAAAGTAAAGCCGCGATGCCATGGCCCCAGCCCAAAGCGGAGGCTTCGATGATGCGACACCAACGCTCCCCCCGCCCGACGGCGCTGTTTGACGCCTCATCCTTGCGCGAAGCATGGGTGGCGTCGCGCCCAGGCCCCTTCTCGGAACTGCAGCCAAGGTGCAAAAGTCGTTCCGAGCTCTCCGGAGGACCCAATGTGTGCTCGACCATTGCATGCTGCCGTCATGTCGCACAGCGAGCAGAGAGATGCATGGCCTTGGTCAGGCTGCTCGTGCCGCCCAGCGTTTCCATTATTGGCCTGCCTCCCGGAGACATGGTTGGGGCGCCGTGCTGGGCAACCATTCGTGCAGAATCACTGCAGATCTTCAGATGCTCGACTGGTTGAAGGGCTCCACCTATCGTCTACCTGGTTCTATTTGCAGCCTGCACCTCCTACCGTGCGCTACGTCCAGCCTTGTCGCCGGTTTGAGCATACCCCCGGCGACCTTGACCATGGCTGGACGCCATGCGGGAGGACATGGCCAGCATGGCATGGACAATTATTGGGGGCACCTCGCGGGCGCGACCGTCTCTCTTGGGACGACCAGGATGCCGAATCTGTAGCTCGATCAAGGTTTCGTCAGTGCCTGTGCCTGCTCGCTGCAGTGTGGACCTGGTAGATCATCTCCTGACTGCACGCAATATATGTTCTGCTCCCATGCCCGCCATGGTCGACCATCGAAGCAGTCCTCCCCGCCTCTGTCCCAAGGAACGCACGACACGGATAGTCACAGTGGAGCACGAGGCCGGCACGCTGCCCTTGGCTCAGTTGTAGACCCATTCATGCTCGCTCTGATTCACTGGTGACACCCGTTCGTTCGCCCGCTCCCAGAGCGTTCCACACTCGTTTCCACTATTCCGCTCGCTGAACCACAAAACCTCGCCGCCGCATCGCCTTCGTGGCCTGGGGACGCTGCACACTGCGACTCTGCCCTTGCTGCCTCTCTCACCACGATCGCCGCCACTCGCTTTTCCGGCTTCGATATTATCACGGGGCTGCTGCTGGACCAGGATTGACGCTCCCAGTACCAAGACATCGAGCAACCACCACGCTGCTGCATGTGAACCAATTTAAATTATTTGCCCGCCACCACGACAAACGCGGCCTTATCAGTCCATGTCTCGTCGTCGATAATAGCTACCACCACCCCCATCACCCGTCTCTTTAATTCCACCCTCACCGCCCTGGGTACCGACGGTGCGCCCTGACGTTGCCTCCGAGTGCGGCCCACGTACCTACCTCATTGGTACCTTCCTGGACCTATTCCCTGCTCCATTGCCCGCTCCATTGGTTTGCCTCGCCGCTACCTCCGCATCCTTACCCCGATCTAACCTCTAATCCTTCCTCTCACTTGCGACCATGGGCAAGAAATTCTTCTCCGGGTGGGAGCTGTGGCAGCAGATGACTTTTGTAAGTTCACTACCAATCATCACACGGTTTGATCAGTACTGACATCATGGACAGGTGTTGGCCTGTGGTATTGTACGACTCTGCCCCTCGCCGCAAACGTAGCCACCCTGCTAACACTGTCAGGTCGCAACGGTGCTGCTTGGGCTCTGCAAACTAAGATACGACGCCTACCGGCTGCGCAAGTATGTCAAGGTCGACAAGGGAAAGCAGGTCCAGACTCCGGAGATGCTGGAGGCACAACCAGAGACCCCAGAAACCGAGATCAAGGACGACATCCCATTCGGCATTCGGGCCATCGAGTCGGGCATCGAGGTCGACGGGGTTTGGATATCAAGAAGCAACACTCCTGTCGGCAGCAGTCGCTCCTCCATGACCGACCTCAGAGCACTCCGCAGCAACAACAACTCGCAGCCCGAAATTCCGCAGGCCGTACATGGTTCGAGTCGCAATAGCTCTCGTGCTCCGAGCTCGTTTGATGTCGCTGTCTCTGCCGAGCGCATCCATACCGGTGACTCTCGTTCCCCCTCTCCCGGGCGCGGGAACCAGCCTGGCAGACGTAGCCGGCCACCTGCCTCCATGACCACAAGATACAGCTACAACAACATCACTCGCAACTCAACCACGCTGAATGCGTTGGAGGGTGTCTCGCCCACCTCCTCCTCTGGTATGTTGAGCGTTATACTTTCAATGAACCCTACACTAATAGCATGGTTAGGGCGCCGCGAACCTTTCAGTGACCAGCAAGCCGTCAGTTCCTCCAGCTCGGGCAACACTTCCTCCGGAAAGTCTAGCCGTCGTACCAGCGATGAATCCGATTACCATGCTCTGCAAGATGCACGCCCTTACGAAGCAGCGTACATCAACCCCCGACACAAGTCGCTGGTCCTCCAACCCATCGACCCTCGTACAGACCTCGATCTGCTCCAGAGTCACCGCATGTCTCACGTCGCCGAGACCGGACAGCTCACTCCGAGAGTCAGAAAGCCAGGTAATAGTGGGGAATGGGCTAGCGTTATGGAAATGAGACTGCCCCAAGAAATTGCTACGGCCAATGGTGTTGACTACTTTGTTCCCCAACAGAAGACTCCCTCACCTCCGCCTCCTCCTTCCGGGCCCTCGCAAGACACAGTGCACGCTTCCAGACCTATCCAGGACGGACACGCTTCGAACCAGGCTAAACACGTTGCTCGAGATGCCGTTCCGTTGCTCGAGACCTACGCTCCCCGACCCTATTACCTTCCCGAAGCTTACCAGCCTAAAGGGCCCCATCATCAGTACTCTTACGATGAGATGCCCATCGAGGTCGAGACTTCCCAGAACCAGCGCGGCGACTCGCAGGTGCTGCGAAAGGTCAACTCTGGATTTGAAATCCTCCGCCCTGGTACTTTTGCTCCGCCGACACCTGAGCAGTTGGAGAAACTCGCACAGACGGAGAAGCGACAATCGAAGCGACTCCAGAAGAAGCGACGGGCATCCTCCGCAGGATCGAGGACGTCGCATTTCACGGAGCAAATCTAAAACCCTTGCGTGGACCCCGAAGACGCCCCAAGACTGCACGCGCACGCGACGCGAAACTCTCTCGTGGATTCCCCTTGCCTTTTGTACCACGTTCTTCAGATCATGGATCGGCGTTTTGTTTTACATCGGGAAGTCTTATCCAGGCATGCAAGGTCTCACTTCCACCTTAGTCTGTTTGCTGCACCAATCACTTTGCATCGGCGTTTATGGAGTAACATGTACATGGGGCATCTTGGAGTAGCATCTTGGTTGCATTGGGGTCCATTGCATTCAACGAAAGGCCATCAAAAAGTCGCATTGAATACTGGGCTAGAGAAAGAAGGTCCGCGAGGGAAATGTCTAATGATACCTATACCTGTGAATAGTGGATAGCACACCGGCACCTACCGTACATACCTACAATACTACGGCCGTCATGCCACTACCCCCTCGATCCCTTCCCAATAGGCTGGCTACAGTTAACGCGCCATAATTGATGAGTTCCCACAATTCGAAATATTGGCAAGACCCCGGAGCCGTCTTGGCTCCGCGCTTGCAACCCACGGCATTCTTCACGCGATCATAATGCAGGCATCGTCTGTCAAGACGGACTGCGGTCTGGTGAGGAGCAATTAAGGTTTTGGCTCCATCAAGGAGAAGGCTTGCGCGCAAAGGAGGCGGACGAATCAGCGCGCTGGAGTTAGCGTGAGATTTTGGTGCCCGGAACGATCCCTCTCAGGCGAGTCGCGAGCGAGAGTCCATCCACGTCTCGTCCATTGTTTCATCACCCGTGTGGCTCGAGCGCGTTCCCGAGGTTCTTTCGTATGTCGGATGATGGGCCACTTGGGCTGTGCGCTTTCCTCATCTGGAGTCTGGGCCTTTGTCGAGGCTTGATCGGGCCGAGGACGAGAGGCTTGAGGAGGCGGGCGCCTGATGAGGTAATACGACGTAGTGATATGGACCATGGTGGAGTTTATATGCAGGTACGGGAAGGGAAGGAAAAGTTTGCAGGCAGATGCAGGTGGTGAGATGCTTGGCCGTATATGGTGAGGATGACTGTGTCGCGGATGGGGCTTATACCTCGCGTGCGGTTGTTTTGTGAGCAATCATACCGCGCGAAAGAGCGACAAATCTGTCTCTTCTCCTTTTGAAGCATGATTAGCTAGGTTACTGATTTGGTTTCCTGGAAAGGAGGCTGATGTTCGCGGTGTTGGTGCTATTGCCGAGGGGAAATATTGTTATGCGGGGAGATCACCATGGATATGGACTAGGATGAGCTGGCCAGGGTCAGCTTCGTATAGGGGGTATGCCTGGGTTCCCTCGCGTTGGGCTTTACGAGGATCTGAGAAAGTGGAATCTGGATGCGAGTACGGCCTGGAGGCGACGGAGATGATGGAAGGAGGGGAGAGGTGGTACAGTTTGAGGAAGAGTGGGTGTGGCGGGGCTGGAATGCGAGGTGGTTTGAGCTTTGGGGCTTCAGGCGTCTCGACGGACTTCGAAGGTATCATGAAACATTCCTTCAATCCGATATCGGGGATCAGTTCGTCTTTAAATGTTATAACTCGTCTTCCAACACGTGACGCCACATAGATGTGCAGAATGGTTCGAGCCGCATCTTGAAGGCTGGAAGTCTACCAATCCCCCTCCCCCTTCCCTTGTCTTGCGCACCCAAACAAGGTCGACTATCCGCACCCAAGAAAAAAAATAATGGAAATGTCTCATCCGAAGAGTGAATGACGAATCGAAAAACGGGCTGGCCAAGGAAAACGTGTCGTTCGGCGATTGTGTACCCATTGCAGGCTGCGCGTGCGCAGTTTCGTCCCGCTCGATGCCGCAGAAGCCTTTTGGGACTGTCCTCGAATTGAGGAAGCTGTAATTCAAAACGAAGGTCAGAAATTGCCATTGAGCTGAAGGTCGCTGACCATCCCGACCACGCTTGCACCAAGGAAGATTGGGAGTCTGTACTATGCACCAGAGGGGAAAGAACTTTAGGCACAGCTATTTGGGAATTCCCTGCTCTACCTTGCTTGGTGTCCTCTCGAAGGTGCCTCCCTCATTCCAAGTGGCAGGAGATCGAATGCAACAAGCCGAGACAACCACCGGGTAAGAGAACTAACCGCTAATGTGCCTGTACAAGCATTTCTCCATCTCTAGCAACAATTCCGTCACCATCGGATCGCCCGGTGGCAGAATCTGCGTGGTCAACATGCCGCCAACCCCAGTTTCCTTGTCCAACCACTATACGAATAGTTAGCGCGTCGAATTACCAATTCACTCCATAATGGTTTGTCCTTACGCAGTGCGTCCCGGGCATGCCGCTCCAATTGCAGCTGCCAGCTTTGCGTCGCCCAACAAAGTCCTGTTTGATGATAGAAGAGCCAAAGCCAAACGTGCCGTCAGCACCCTTGTCCCAGGTCTGTCCCAGGTGACCCTGTCCGACGCCTCGGATTACTTCGAGGAAATGTTCGTCTGAGGGTAGCTGTGGACGGGTGAGCATGTCGTAGGAGTCGGAGCTCATGAGGGCGGGGTTTTTGCTGATGAGTGCTTGAATAGTGTTAGTTGTCGACTTCCATCCGTAGACGCAACTGTGAAATTACCTTGCAGGACCTTTGTGCAGTCCTCGATCGTGGAGTAAAGGCCAACGCCACCACAGCAGTCCGGCGCGAACGAACCCTGAGCCTCCTGAGGCACCACGCCCTTGGTGATCTCCATCGTCTGGCGGTTTCGGTTCGCCATCTGCATCCTCCTGGCCTGGATATCCAGTCGCAGGTCTGGACGAAAGGTAGTACTTGTCATGCCCAGCTTATCCCAAATATTCTGCTTCAGGAATTGTTCGAGCGAGAGACCAGATGTCACTTCGATGAGGCCGCCTGCCCAGTCCATACCGGGGCTGTACGCCCAGCCGTGTCCAGGCTCATAGATCAAAGGCTTCTTGTAACCCTTCAGAGTCCCGGAGAAGGTGTTGTCCTTGATACCATTGTATACTGACCACTCCTTCAAGCCATCGTGTCCGTAGTCGTAGATCATGCCTGAAGTGTGGGTCAGGAGTTGGCGGAGAGTGATAGGGCTGTCGCAAGATTTTAGGATGGGTTTCCGCGGGAAGTCGCCCTCTTCGAAACCTTGCAAGATATCGATCTCTTTGAGTTCAGGTACGACGGTGCGGACGTTGGTGTCAAGTGTGAAGAGACCCTGTTCGATGGCGATCATGCAGGCCATGCAAGTCTGGAGTTTGGTGATGGAGCCGATCCACATGGTGGAGTCGAGTCGCAAAGGTACTTGCTCCGTGATCGAGCTGCTACCTTTGGCATTTGAGTAGATGATCTTGCCTTTAGTGCTTATTAGCGTTTTTTTGAAGTAGATCGAATGCATTGTCGTTTACTGACCAGTCCGGTCGACAGCGGAGAATGCAGCACCACGCAGATGGTTTGGCACTTCTGATACATATTTCTCCAGTATACTGTCGAGTTCTTCTGTCAAAGCCATTACTGGCATGGAACCCATGATTGCTGATGCGGTTCAAAATGATGTTAGAAGAGGGGAAGAAAGATGCACGATGCTGCAAAGCAAGTAGCTCGAAAGATAGCACAGCGAACACGTACAGATCATACGAGATATATCAGGAGTTCTTTCATTGTTTCCATCTCGGGTCGCTTACTTTCGTCTGTTTCTGATGGCTGTGTAGGTCGCGCGTCGTGCCTGATTCGGTTACCGAACCCGCCCAGAGTGAGACGACCATCAAATACACCACCAGCTCACCACGCTTTCCGATACAAGAGGTCTTTGCTCTGGGATAACTGAAATCATTCCAGTACAGCATGATCTTTGATTAGTCGGTGTGCGCATTAGTATCCGGTCGAACCACCACTTTTTGTCCTTGATTTTTCGCGCAATGCTCTTGAAAACTGCTGGGATACATAACAGGGTTCCTACTTTCGCTTTTAACTGCAGCACTCAGATCAGTCTTATCACCATTCGAAAAAAGAGAAACACTCGAACCTTTTCATCATCTCCCACACTCTTACCACAATGTCGCCCTCAATCGCACAGCTCCCGCCTCGCGTTCTTGTCATTGGTGCTGGACTGGGAGGTCTTTCCCTGGCTCAGGGATTGAAGAAGAACAATGTTCCCTTTCACGTCTTCGAGCGTGATCCGTCGGCTTCCTTCCGCGCCCAGGGTTACAGAATCAAGGTCCGTTCTCTCTACTGCAGCCAAAAAAAAAAATACCTAACCAATCTAGATCAATTATGAAGGTGCCGTCGCACTGAAGTCAGTCATGAGCACGGAAATGTGGGAGGAGTTTGAGAAGACTTGCGCTGAGTCAAAATTCGGCGAGACCAACATCAACGCTCCCGACGGCACCATCATCGCCAGCCGTGCCGGACCCGGCCGCTTCGGAGGCTCGTTCGTACCTTACCTCGCCGATCGCACCCTCCTCCGTACTCTGCTGTTCCGCGGACTTGAAGAGGACATCTCCTTCGGCAAGACCTTAACCCACTACGAAGTCCTCGAAGAGGGCGTTGTCGCCCACTTCAGCGACGGATCCTCCGAGCAAGGCATCCTCCTCGTCGGCGCCGACGGCTTCCGCTCTCCAGTGCGCAAACAGTTCCTGCCCGACCACAAGCCCATCGACACCAACGGCCGTTGCATCTACGGCAAGACACCCATGACTGAGGATTTCATGGCAAAGTACCATGCTCGTGGACACAAGTGGATGACACTCCTCTTGGACAAGACGCCCATGACGCAGACGCTTGATATCGACGAGACACCGCTTACCTGCCTTCTCGAGCCTGTTCGCTTCGTCGACAACGAGTACAAGAGCAAGGCACCCCAGGACTACGTCTACTGGGTTCTCATCGCCCGTGCTGACGTTTTCGGCCTCTCAACCGATAAGCTGCTTGCACTCAGTGGCCAGGAAGCGGCAGACCTCAGCCTCAAGCTCACCGAAGAGTGGGATCCCTCTCTCCGCGCGCTCTTCGAGCACCAGGACATCAAGCAGACGTCCGCGCTACGTATCTCCACCGCTAAGCCGCAAATCCCCGTCTGGGAGCCCAGCAGCCGCGTCACGCTCTTGGGCGACGCTGTCCATGTTATGAGCCCCTGTGGCGGCGTCGGCGCTGTGACTGCGATCATGGATGCCGCGAGCTTGGCGGAGGCTCTGAAGACTGGTGGTGTGAAGAAGGAGAGCATAGGTAAGTATGAGGAAATGATGAGGGGATATGCGAGAAAGAGCATCGAGAGGAGTTACTTTGGAGGCAGGAAGATGTTTGGCCATAAGCCGTTTGAGCAGTGCGAGATTCTGGAGATCTAGATTGGATTAGAAGGGTGTGTATAGCTTTGGATGATGATTGCGCGGCGTAGGGAAGGGTTTCCTAGTATTCGGCTTGTTCGTTAGAATGTATCGTTTCCCCCGCATTGGTTGCGTGGCGTTACCTAGCAGTTTCTGTTGAGCGTGACTGCAGACAAAAAAAGTCCCCTGTAAAGGTTTCATGTGCTCCTGAGTGAGCTGATTGGTACGACTTCCAGATAATATGACCCAAGATCCCAGTCGCGCGTCGCATCTAGTTATGCTTGCGAACCGCATCCCCGTTGACGATTGCATGAGGGCATGAAGGATGCCATCAAACCTGCCACCAAGCCACTGGTATTTTTCAACATATGGATAGATATCGTACGCCTTCCAGGCTGGACGATCGTTCAGCCTGAACTGGGTGCATTTGGTATCTCCACCGGCACATCCAACGTCCCAACAGCATCGAAGCAGTATCAACTCTCTGAACATAGCAATTGAGTTGGAGTACTTGCGCAGCATGATCTGGCGCAGCCCCTCAGAGCGCAATGTCCGTTGTGGTTCCAGGCGAAGTTCTTCGAAAGTCCGTAAATGACTCGTGGTTGCCCAGTTCGGTGAGCGAATCCCCGTCATGGTCGACCTCAGGCGAGGAAGGAGAGCTAAATCAACTCGACTTTGGAAAGCGAAACGTTTCGACTGTGATGGCCTCGCGTCTGGTCGCCAGTGCGTTGGAAGGTTGGGCGAGTACTCTTGGTTTCCGTCAAAGCCTCGCACTCCCATCGAGATGGGGGGATATATTCACCGGTTGCTCCCACGAGAAGGCAGACGTGGCTTACATTAACTGCCTGTTCTTCAATCATCCTCATTTCTTCTGAAACCCTGCTCTACCAATATCTTCAACATGGCACCCGTTCTCGCCTGGACCGTCTGCGCCTACCGCAAGCCTGGTATGTCTGAGGAGGACTACCACACCTACATGAGCGAGATCCACGGTCCGCTTGTAAAGGGTTTGATGGCCAAGTATGGCATGCTGAGCTTCTCAATGGTATTCTATCATCCCTCTTCTTTGCTGCATCTCGCCTCAGATCCCCTGATGGTTTTCAGTCCCACAACACCACGGCTACCCGCGCCGAAATGAACAAGCTCTTCGACCCGCAGTTCGCTAATGTCGCGGACTATGATTGCATTGTGCAAGCCACGTTCCCGGATACGGAGTGCTTCGTGAACATGAAGGCGGATCCCGAGTATATCAAGAACTGCATCCCTGATCATGAGAATTTTGCGGATACGAAGCGTTCTAAGTAGGTCTGTTCCGTCAAATGGCGAAGTATTGCTGATGCGATGAGTAGGATGACGATTGGATGGATTGAGCACCATGTGCGTGACGGTCAGGTTGTGGCTCCCGTGTACGCGCCGTGAGAAATGTAATGCTGTGTTCTGGTGGCGGGTTCGCAGTCTGGCGGCGTTCATTAGATAGGTAGATTTGGTTTCATAGATTTTGGAGATGAAATGATGGATGTTTTCGATGAACTTTCAAGGATTCATGTGTGCTTTCCATGACATATTGCGGACAGCTGACTAATAATCATCGCCAAACTGACGCGATGCGCGAAACTCTCCACCCGCCACACTTTCAAATCTGCGCCTTCGTCGCATGCCATGCGCATCCGGCTCATAGCGGCATCTCTATCCTTCGAATGATACTGTATGAGCCTTTTTGGGCCTCTTTCTCTTTTGTACCTTGTAACTGCGCATATTCGCTATTTCTGCGCCTGTAGGCACCGTATGTCTCCACGCATGCGTCACTGGACTTTGGACTAAGTCGTTCAATTATCAGGCTACTAAGCATTTGGACGCAATAACGTATGTATCAAACCTATGATATCGCTTGAAGCGACTTTCATTATAGCTTCCAAGCGATATCTCCAGGTATCTAGTCGGACTGGGCACGGCTGCGAGGAGCCTTTAGGAATCTGTGGCCGAACAGCTTCCAGAAACACCGCGCACCCGCGAACCCGTCCTTACATCTCGCGTTCTAGACTTTTCTAGAAACCAAGAAATTCCTGTGTGTGCTTGCCTGTTCAGCCGCACCGTCATTGTGCTGGGTCTCCCTGCAAGCATTGAGCCTCGTTCGGGTACCGAACCACATGGCTGGAGTCGCTCATCGCAGAGCGACCTCCCAACTTTCCGATTACGACATGAGAAGGAATTGGATGGCCGCTAACTCTCAGGCTCGCGCTTCAAACATGCGAAGCGTTACTGACAAGGCCCGATCGGGTTGCTGGTGTCCTCGCAGACACGAATGCACAGCCTGAATAGCCATATCAAGAATGGGCTACTCGCGATCCTGAAGCATCCTCGGTTCACGACATGGAAGCTGCTTTGATACCAGTATGCTTCTCGGAGACTCTGTGCTCGCGACCGGCTTTCGACACGTGGGTGTGGTACATGCGTAGTACCTCATCTCTCTACCGTCTCTTATATATGGCGTTTCTATCAGAAGGTGCATCTTTATCCTATCAATCAGTCTGCTCCTCTCCAGTCAAGCACCCTAGTAGTCTTCGAATTGTTGTCTGAATACTTCCCCTTCCCAATCCAGTCAACGACTCGAATCACTTACTACCATGGACAAATCTTCCCAAGTCCTCCTTTTTGGAGACCAGACCACTCCTTTCCAGGTCTCTCTCAAGCGTCTCCTTTCCATCAAGCACAACGCTCTTCTCACCACGTTCTTTGAGAGGGTTTTCTTTGCCCTACGCCAAGAAGTCGGCAAGCTCCCCGTTTCGTCCCAGGGTCAATTCCCTAGGTTCACTTCCCTCCTTGATCTCCTGGCCCGACACAGCGAATCCAAGATTCGACACCCAGCGCTTGAAAGTGCTTTCCACACCTTGAACCAACTTGCCTCCTTTGTCAGGTACGCCCTCTTGCGCCGTGATAGCCGCTTGGCCTGGAGGTTCCTAATGTCCAGCTGCTAATCGTTTCTAGTCACTACGGCCAGAGCACACAGAAGTATCCTTCCCCTACCCACAGCCACATTGTTGGTGTTTGCACTGGTCTCCTTTCCTCTGCTGCCATAAGCACAAGTCAGACATGGGCCGAACTCTTCCCAGCGGCCATCGAGGCTGTGTTGGTGGCTTTCAGGACCGGACTGCGAACTACCCAAGTCCGCAACGATATCGAGCAAGCTGATGCTGCAAATCAGTCCTGGTCCGTAATCGTACCCCTGACCGCACAGCGAGCCACCATTGCGCTTGACGCCTTCGAGGAGGACCAAGGTGTTCCTCATGCGTCTCGCCCATGGATCAGCTACATCACACCGAACAACGTTACCATCAGCGGACCACCTTCAATCTTGGACACGCTGCTCAAGACTGCTCCCTTCTCTGAATTCAAGGCTGCCCGAGTGTCAGTATTCGCGCCATACCATACTTCCCAGCTATACACCGAGGCAGATGTCGACGCCATCATCGCCTCCAGCGATGCGAACATCCTGACATCCTACACGCCCAAGATTCCCCTGTTCTCCGATGTCACGGGCGAGGTCATCAAAGCTGCCACTTTCGGGGACCTTCTTCGCACTACTCTGCGCGAGATTCTTATGGAGCCAATCCGTTGGGACAAACTCCTTGACGGCACTGCCGCAGAGCTCAGCAGATCAGAAGTCAACTATGCGACTATTATGCCTTTCATCGCCAACGGCGCGCAGCATCTCGCAGCTGCTCTATCCCAAGCCGGTGTACCGAGCGTGAAGATTGATGCAGAGAACACCGACGTCAGTGCGCAACCACATGCGCGTGCTCAACAGTCGAAGATTGCGATCGTTGGCTTCTCAGGAAGATTCCCAGACGCCGCCAGCACCAACAAGTTCTGGGAGATCTTGCACCTGGGCAAGGATGTTCACCGAGAGATTCCGGCCGATCGTTTCGATGTCGATGCCCATTATGACCCAACTGGGAAGAAGAAGAACACCTCACGCGTTCGACATGGCTGCTTCATCGAGGAGCCAGGCCTATTCGATGCCCGCTTCTTCAACATGAGCCCACGTGAGGCTGCGAATGCTGATCCAGGTCAGCGTTTGGCCATCACCACTGCATATGAGGCTTTCGAGATGGCCGGTTTCGTGCCTAACAGAACAGGTACGTTCCCACTTGACATAACTTCTCCACAAGGCTAATTCGTGCCAGCTTCTACACAGCGTGACCGCGTTGGTATCTTCTATGGCATGACCTCCGATGATTGGAGAGAGGTCAACAGCGGCCAAAATGTCGATACCTACTTTATCCCCGGAGGCAATCGTGCATTCACGCCTGGTCGCATTAACTACCACTTCAAGTTCAGCGGTCCTTCTTTCAGCGTCGATACTGCATGCTCGTCCAGCTTTGCAGCCATCCATACGGCGTGTAATTCGCTTTGGCGCGGTGATTGTGATACCGCCATCGCTGGAGGTACGTAACCATTCCATATTGCACACCGTTCTGCCCATCTAACGAACATTCTAGGAACCAACGTCATGACCAACCCAGACAACTTCGCAGGCTTGGATCGAGGGCACTTCCTCTCCACCACTGGCAACTGCAACACCTTTGACGACGGCGCTAATGGCTACTGCCGTGCCGACGCGGTGGGCACAATCATCATGAAGCGTTTGGAGGCGAGTCATCTTCAATCATATGCATGTTCCTGTATTGCTAACTCACTCAAAGGATGCAGAAGCGGACTGCGATCCCATCATGGGCGTCATCCTCGGCGCGTACACCAACCACAGTGCTGAAGGTGAGTTGACTTTTCGGTCACACGACTTGCAACATTCCTAACCGTTGACAGCCGAGAGCATGACACGTCCCCATGTGGGCGCTCAAGCCTTCATCTTCGACAAGATGCTCAATGCGGCAAACGTCAACCCTCTTGACGTAAGCTACATCGAGATGCACGGCACTGGTACACAGGCCGGTGACGCCGTCGAGATGGGCTCAGTGCTCCAGGTGTTTGCCCCGAAGGAGGGCGGTCGCCCCACTCAGTCCCTTCATCTAGGCTCAGCCAAAGCGAACATCGGACACGCAGAATCCGCCTCTGGTGTCGCCTCGCTCATCAAAGTCTTAATGATGATGAAGAACAACGAGATCCCACCTCACTGCGGCATCAAGACGAAGATTAACCACAGTTTCCCTGATCTGGCGGCTCGCAACGTTCATATTGCGCGCAAGCCCACCGCTTGGAACCGCCCAGCAGGAGGCAAGCGAACTGTCTTCATGAACAACTTCAGCGCAGCTGGAGGCAACACGGCTCTTCTGATGGAGGACGCCCCAATCGCATACCTTGATGGCAAGCCCGATCCGCGACCGGCTCATATGGTAGCCGTCTCCGGACGATCTATCCTCTCCCTGAAGAGGAATCTTGAGTCATTTGTCAACTTCCTCGAGCAGAACCCTAGTACTTCTCTGCCTCAGCTCTCATACACAACCACCGCGCGCCGCATGCACCACAACCATCGCATTGTGGCGACAGGAGCCGACATTGCCACCATCAAGAAGAAGCTGCAAGATGCTTCTCTCCGCCAAGATCTCAAGCCCGTCCCAGCCAAGCTCCCCAAGGTTGCATTCGCGTTTACTGGTCAGGGTGTGCTACAATCCGGCATGGGCAAGCAGCTCTATGAGAACTTCGGCCAATTCCGTAACGATATCCAGCGCTTCGATCGCATTGGCACGAGTCACGGTTTCCCAAGCATCTTGCCTCTGATTGACGGATCGCTTGAGGATGTCGACAATGTCAGCCCAGTCATTGCCCAGCTTGGCACGACCTGCATGCAGATGGCCCTTACTCGACTCTGGGCAGCCTGGGGTATTACTCCATCTGCTGTTGTTGGTCACTCACTCGGAGAGTATGCCGCGCTCAATGCCGCTGGTGTCTTGTCTGCGAGCGATACCATTTATCTGACCGGAAAGAGGGCACAGCTCCTCGTTGCACGCTGCTCGATGGGCACCCACTCAATGCTTGCTGTCCAGACATCACTAGCGCAGGTGGGCACTCACCTCGTTGGGAAGCCTTGCGAAGTCGCGTGCATCAATGGACCAAACGCCCTCGTCCTTAGCGGTGCGAACGACTGCATCGACACTCTTGCCGAAGAGCTTGCGGTAGCGAAGTTCAAGTCTACCAAGCTCAAGGTGCCATATGCCTTCCACTCTGCTCAGGTCGAGACGATACTCTCCGATTTTGAGACCGTTGCCGAGAAGATTCGATTTGCTGCACCAGCTGTTCCCTTCATCTCACCACTCCTTGGTGAGGTTGTTGAGGGTGAGGGTGTCCTGGACCACAACTATCTTAGCAGGGCTTGCCGCGAGACAGTCGACTTCGTCTCGGGGCTCAACGCTGCTCTTGACAACAAGACAATCACGGAGAAGACTTTGTGGGTAGAACTCGGCTCCCACCCAGTTTGCAGTGGTATGATCAAGTCTGTCGTCGGAAGCGATACCGTGACACTGCCTTCCCTGCAAAAGAACAAAGACTCCTTCGAAGTTCTGGCGTCAAGTTTAGCTGGACTCCACCTTGGCGGCATCGAGGTTAACTGGAACGAATATCACCGTGACTTTAAGATGTCCCACAGGGTCATCGAGCTTCCAGCATACAATTGGGACAGCAAGACTTACTGGATTCAGTACAACAACAACTTCTGCCTCACCAAGGGCGACGCGCCGGCTCCTGTTGTCGCCGCTCTGCCTGCCCCAGTGCAGTCTAAGCTTTCGACCTCTTCTGTACAGAGGATGATCGAGGAGCATCTCGATGCTGCCAAACCGTCCGTCCTCATGGAGTCTAATGTTCAGGACCCTACCCTCATCGCGGCTTTTGCAGGCCACGAAGTCAACGGCACGCCACTCTGCCCTTCATCTCTTTGGGCTGACGTTGCACTTACCCTTGGAGACTACCTCATCAACAACAGCAAGAACAAGCCTTCACAGACCGGCATGAACGTTGCTGAAATGGTAGTGAAGAATCCGCTCATCGCCAACGGCCAGAAGCAGCTGTTCCGCTCTTCTGCCGTCGCGGACTGGTCGGCGAAGGAAATTTCCGTCCACATCTACAGTGTCAACGACAAGGGTACTATGACCACGGACCATGCCACTTGCAAGGTCTTGCTCGGCGATGTTGATGCTTGGATGGCCGACTGGAAGCGCAACTCGTACCTGATACGCTCTCGCATTGACGCGCTCCACCGTGGGGTAGAGGACGGTGCGACCAACCTCATCAAGCGAGGCATGGCCTACAAGCTCTTTGGCACGCTCGTGAACTACAACGAGCAGTACAAAGGCATGCAAGAGATTGTCATGAACAGTGACGACTTGGAGACCTCCACCCGCGTCAAGTTCCAGGCCGATCCTACCGGCGGAAAGTACTTTTGCGCTCCTTACTGGATCGACAGTCTCGGTCAGGTCACTGGCTTCACCATGAACGCAAACGACAACACCGACTCCAAGACCCAGGTGTATATCAACCATGGCTGGGACACCCTGCGCATTGCTGAGCGCTTCTCGGCCGAGAAGACCTACGAGACTTATGTCAAGATGCAGAATGTTGGTGGCACGATGCACGCCGGTGATGTGTACATCTTTGATGGTGAAACAATTGTTGCGATGTATGGCGGCGTGAAGGTAAGCTATGCTGAGTGCCTATTTTCGCCATCGGCTAACCATTGGTAGTTCCAAGGAGTTCCCCGAAAGGTCCTAGACCATGTTCTGCCTGGTCCCGGGAAGGCTACATCGAAGGCTGCTCTGGCCAAGCCACTTGCTTCCAAACCGGCCGCGAAATCTGCGCCTGTCCCTGCTGCTGCTGTCGCTGCAAAGCTTGAGGCCAAGCCCGTGAGGGCCCCACCTGCATCCAAGCCGTCCGGTCCTTCCGCTACAGACAAGGCTCTGACCATCATCTGCGACGAGGTAGGAGTTTCCATGTCCGACCTCGTCCCATCAGCGGCATTCGCAGACTTTGGAGTGGACTCTCTGCTCTCTCTCAACATCTCTGGTCGTCTCCGCGAGGAGCTGGACCTTGACGTCGAGAGCTCTCTGTTCAATGACTGCCCCACCGTCAAGGAACTCGTTGCCTTCTTGAACAGCAAGATCGGCGTGTCCCAAGACGCAGTGATTGTATCTGAGATCAGCTCATCGTACGCTTCCACACCGGCTACGGAGTCCGAGGCCGGTGATGCCGTGAGCAGCAGCGCAGGTTCTATCGAGGCTGATGATGCCGGCATTATTGACTCCATCCGTCGTATCCTCGCCGAGGAGATCGGAGTCAAGGAAGCCGAGATCACTGGCACACTAGACCTCAGCGAGCTCGGTATGGATTCTCTCCTGTCTCTGAACGTTCTCGGTAGACTACGAGAAGAGTTCTCCATGGACCTACCTTCAGACCTTTTCGCCTCTAACGATTGCCTCAACGCGATCGAAGCTGCCCTGGGGATTAAGTCGAAGACGACTGCCGCCCTAGCTCCCGCCGCCGCTCCAGTCGACAGGTCGCCACCGGACTCTGCCTCGGTCGTCGTCAAGGAACTTGCCATCCCCCTGGATTCAAAGCCCGCGCAAAATCTGCCGCGCGCTTCTTCGATCCTTCTTCAAGGATCGCCCAAGTCTGCGACTAAGCAGCTTTTCTTGTTCCCCGACGGCTCCGGCTCATCAACCTCCTACGCTCCTCTCCCTCGTATTGCCCCCAATGTTGCGGTGTATGGGCTGAATTGTCCGTACATGAAGACACCCCAGGACATGAAGTGCGGCCTCGCTGACCTTACTGCACCTTATCTGGATGAGATCCGACGTCGCCAACCCCACGGGCCCTACTACCTTGGCGGCTGGAGCGCCGGTGGTATCTGCGCCTACGATGCAGCCCAGACCCTCACTCGTGCTGGGGAGAAGGTCGAGCGCCTGATCTTGCTTGACACGCCCAATCCCATCGGACTCGAGAAACTGCCTACCCGCCTCTACGACTTCTTCAACAGCATCAACCTCTTCGGCCAGGGCGGCGCACCACCGCCATCTTGGCTCCTCCCGCACTTCCTCGCTTTTATCGACGCTCTCGACACGTACAAGGCCAAGCCGTTCCAGGGGCAGGCACCTCAAGTACACATCATCTGGGCCGAGGATGGCGTGTGCAAGGATGGCAGTATCCCACGACCGGAAGAACGAGCTGATGACCCTCGGGAGATGAAGTGGCTGCTGAACAACAGGGCTGATCTTGGCCCGAACGGCTGGGATACGCTTGTCGGTGCCGCAAAGGTGACGATTTCGAGCATGAAGGACGCGAATCACTTCACGATGATGGAGGGTGTGAAGGCGAAGGAGCTGAGCCAGTTCATTGCCAGCGCAATGGCGTGATCGATACTTGATATTTTTTTCCTTTGTCTGATTATGTTTCATTGTTCACCCCCATCATACCTTTGTATATACCCTCTTTCTTCTTGTCCTGTCGACGCTCGGCATCGTTTGGGAAGGCGGTGTCGTCCGGGCGTGACAGTCTTGCACCCCTCCCTTTTCCTATTGTTACTGCATCAGTAGATGGGGCGTTCGCTTGGTTTGATAGACATCTAATCTTTTGATTATGAGGAGCTAGTATAGACCTGGGGATTGGTACGTAGCTACTTGACTCTCTGATAGAATGTTATCCATACCTTCATTTAGATCTTCCCAGTTTCGATGACAACCATGCGTTGATTGTTCGCGACTCTCTCGAATGATTGAAAGCCCAGAGCCGAAAATGACTAGTGCATACCGCTAGGTCCGCTTCGTATGCCAAATTTGCTGATCTTCATTGATGTGTGTAGTTTCTGCAGGTTGACGAATCATATATCAGATGTAACTGCCTGCTGCCCTTGATTCGGCTCGCTAAGATGCCCTTGTCCCTACGAAAAATTTCTGCCTTTTCGCACACGCCCGGTTTTGCATCACATAGACCGATGACTTGGATTTGTTACCTTGACCTCTGGACAAGTTTCTAGGTTTATATTTAGTAAAAATTGGTTTCTTCATCAAATTCCTCTGGTGAGATGGCCGAGTTGGTTATGGCGCCAGGTTAAGGTTACCTTAACATTAATTCCTGGTCACGAAAGTGGCGTGGGTTCGAGTCCCACTCTCATCATCATTCGTCCACACGTTGTGTGGCATTCGGGAGTCTTTTTTTGCATTCCCCCTTTTTTTTTTTGGTTCATTTAGGGAGTTATTGTGGATTTTGATGCGCCGCGGCAAATGTTCTGTCTAGGTTAGCGCCTCTTTTATTCCCTCTTAGCCCGCATCCAACTCTCAAACTCAAATCCAGCGCGCCTCTCACAGAACTCGCATCACAACTTTAGATACCTCTGTGCCTTCCAGACAAGCTACGGTTTCTTAAAATAGTCTGACGAGCCCTTGCTTCCGCTTATAGATGCAAAGGCCAATTATCCCTACCTATCATAAACCTAAGCCGGGTAATAATTGTTCGCTATCGTTCAGAAACCGTCATCGATTTCATACACAGAGTTGGTAACGACCGATCTCATTTCTGCTCGGTTTGCTGATTAGTCACGGTTATGGGACGATGTAAATGCACCTATAGGAGCTATCCAACGGCCCCCAAATGAACTCGCGCGAGTCCTTCTTGGAAGCCACATGATCTTAATTTCCGATGCTCCATCTAAATTCTTCAGATTGCCCCAGACTTTTCATCTTCAACACGTGGCGCGGGCGGTGGGGGGGGGTGGAGGTGGGGGGG